>JAODAL010011370.1:0-100351 GCA_025379985.1 Phyllomedusa bahiana
GTGGGGGCATTGTATGGGGCCTGGGTGGAGTGAGGCCTGGTAGGGGGGGCCCCTGAAGTGGAGTGAGGCCCTGTATGGGGGCCCTGAAGTGGAGTGGGGCCCTGAAGTGGAGTGAGGCCCTGTATTGGGGGCCCTGCTGTGGTGTGAGGCCCTGTATGGGGGCCCTGTATTGGAGGCCCTGAAGTGGAGTGAGGCCCTGTATGGGGGCCCTGAAGTGGAGTGAGGCCCTGTATTGGGGGCCCTGAAGCCTTATATACAAAGAGGGGCCGCACTGTGTGAGGTGAGGCACGGCCCCGAGTCACAGATAAGCACACAGACATAACTTTACACTTACAGCTCCAGTGGCTGCAGGGCTCGTCCTCCTCCCTCCCTCTCTCTCTGCGTGCTGGCTTCACTCTGCAGTCGGGATGACGTCACTATTCAACCCCGTGAGGCCCCGCCCCGTGGGCGGACCTCACTGATGTCATCTGTCATCCCGGCAGCAGAGAGAGGGAGGAGGACGGGCCCTGCAGCCACTGGAGCTGTAATGTAAGCAACTGTGCTGCGCTGTGACTCGGGGGCCTCTCCTCACACAGTGCGGCCCCTCTGTATGTAAATTGCAGGCGCGCGCAAGCCTGCAGGAAAAGTTTCCGATTTTCTTTGTGAAGCAGGGGGGCGGCTCACAGCGGGCGGCGGGCCCCCCTGCTGCTCATTTCTCTCCGGGCCCCATACACCAGTACCCCCTGTACTGGCTTTATGGCGGCCCTGTTTGGTTATATTGGTCTTGGTGTACTGGTTTGGTCAGTAACATTATAGTGGTATTAGTCACCATATGGTAGTGATATGTGATGTATTATTTGGTCTTTGTTTAATGTTTGGTTATATTGGCCTGGGTATACTGATTTGGTCAGTAAAATTAAAGTGGTGACACACGATGATCATGTTGCGGTACTTGCTGGCCCTTGTATTCGTACTGACCGACACAATATACATAAACTGTATGTTGTAAAATTCAGCAAGAACTAAATCCAAAAACAATGGCGCAAATTGCATTTTTTTGTGCACCCTAAAGTTGTTTCTTAAATGCATATACATTCTCAGAAGAAGTTGTAAAATATAAATTTTTATTTTAAATCTCTATAAAATTATAGACAATTACAAAACAATGATGAAGCAGAGGCGAAACGCGCGTTGGGGTGCAGGGACAAGCCATCACAGCATATACTATTATGGGTATTTGAACTCCTTGTTATATATCAGTATAATAATTGTGTGTTGTGCTGGATATTTCTCCTCTTGATTACCTTATTCAGTAATGGGATATTTATCTACAGGCTCGGACTGGGCCACCGGGGGATCGGTGAATCCCCCGTTGGGCCCCTCCGAGCTCCTGTGGGCCCCGGAGGCAGTGCCGCCGCTCCCCGGTCCGCATCCGGTGCCCGTCCGCATCCGGTCCCTGAACGCCCGGGCCCTGCGTCCCGAGCGCTCAGAGACCGGCCTGGGAGTTGTGGACTAATGTCCCCGACTCCCGGGGCTGCGCGGTGTCAGCGGTGCCGAGTGCTGCTAGCGCTCGGCTCCGCTGATTGCCCTGGCAGGCCTAAGGCACTAGGCCTTAAGCCTGCCGGGCACCGGCCACTAGTGACGTAGGCGCGCGGTGACGTCACTTCATCGCGCCGCCTATGCAGGGCAGCAGTGGCCGGCAGGAGCATCCGGGAGCGGCGGGAGCGAGAGCGAGGTGAGTGACTTTTTGTTTTTTTTAAACTACCTACACGGGGCCCTGGCTACTAGAGGGGGCCCTGGCTACAAAAGGGCGCCTTGGCTACTAGAGCGGGCACTGGCTACTAGAGGGGGCCCTGGCTACTAGAGGGGGGCCCTGGCAACTAGAGGGGGGACCCTGGCTACAAAAGGGGGCCCTGGCTACTAGAGGGGGGCCCTGGCTACTAGAGGGGACCCTGACTACAAATGGGGGGCCCTGGCTACAAAAGGGGGCCCTGGCTAACTAGAGGGGACCCTGGCTACAAAAGGGGGCCCTGGCTAACTAGAGGGGGCCCTGGCTACAAAAGGGGGCCCTGGCTACAAAAGGGAGCCCTGGCAAAACAAAGGGGCCCTGGCTACAAAAAGGGGGCTCTTGGCTACAAAAAGGGGCCCTGATCTACAAGGGGGGGGGGGGGGGGGGGGCTGGCTACAAAGTGGGCCCTGGCTAACTAGTGGGGGCCCTGGCTACAAAAGGGGGCCCTGGCTACTAGAGGGGGCCCTGGCTACAAAAGGGGGGCCCTGGCTACTAGAGGGGGCCCTGGCTAACTAGAGGGGGCCCTAGCTAATAAATTGGGCCCTGGCTAACTAGAGGGGGCCCTGGCTACAAAAGGGGGCCCTGGCTAACTAGAGGGGGTCCTGGCTACAACAGGATGCCCTGGCTACTAGAGGGGGCCCTGGCTACAAAAGGGGGCCCTGGCTAACTAGAGGGGGCCCTGGCTAACTAGAGGGCACCCTGGCTACTAGTGGGGACCCTGGCTAACTAGAGGGGGCCCTGGCTAACTTGAGGGGGAGCACAACACTTGTTTCCAAGAAAACAAATCCAGCATGCAGGTGTATCGGTAAGTGAAGAAAATTTATTTAGCAAAAATACATAGACGGCACTGGGGACATCAGTGACTCCCTGCCACCTCAATCGGCGACGCGTTTCGGGCTAGCTTGCCCTTATTCACAGCCTCATGAGTTGATGTGATCTCCATGTTAAATAGCCAGATGGGGTGGAGCAAAAAGCCTCAATGTCTTGGAAAACTTCCCGTTAACCCCATCATGGCTAAAATCCAACACGGAGAATATATTTTTCTTAACAACTTTAATCTAACAATTCTAAACAAGAAATAAAAAATCACACACAGGGGACTTCCGGGGGTAGAGCTACGGAGCGTGGCCACCTTTTACATGGGCTCCTCACACTAATCCCCAAAAGGGCTTTTAATAGTGCATTTATTGCCCTCTGACACCTCTCTAGAGGTTGGGGCAACGGTGCAGGACTGAGAGGGAGCCACATACTTAGCCCCGGGAGCCAAGGAGCTCACAGAGACTCCGTCTGTCCAAGCTGCGTGACGCGGCGGACATCGGGCGGGGGGAGAGAGCCGGAGAGCGCAGCCCGTAGCAGGAGAGGAGTCGGGCCAGCTGGCAACGGAGCTGGCTCACTGCTTACCGAGAGGGACCGTGGAACGAGGGACGGAGAGCCCAGCGGTGAAAGAAGCAACAGCGGTGGAGACCCGGGAAGCCTGCTGGTCAGCCAAGGATAGAGAAACGCCGCTCTTCCTGTGCAGTTCCCCGAACGCGGTATATCCAGCCTTCATTCAGCGGGTGGGGTGGCGGGGACCGGGCGGGGACCGGAGGACGCAGGAGACCCAGGGGGGGTGGGGGGGGGCTTTTGAAAGGCACATCCACGCAGCTCTGCTTTGACTGTCTGAAGGGCTGGAGTATCAGCCATTATACCCCCTTCACCTTCCTCCATAAGCGGTTGACAGTATTTACTCCCAGAGCTCATACAAGCGCATTGATCTCCTGCATGGACAACAGATTGAATGTAAAGTAAAAGGAGAGACACTGAGCGGCCTGGGACATATACAGTGAGACCCGGGCTGGCCCTGGAGCGGCTGTCCCCCCCGCCCCCTTCCCCGTCTTGTACCCGCTGGCAGCAGAAAGAGCGGGAACTTCCGCCATCTTGGGCTCTCCTGCTGTCCTCTGCGGTCTGCGTTTTAACAATTGGAGGCAGAGGTTACTATTATAAGCCAGACACGAACAGTGTCTATCAAGAACATTTGACCTCAGGCAAACACCCTGTATCTTGCTGGCACTTAACAGAACAAAAAGCCAACTGTGGGGAGTCCACTCACGCATGCCCTCCTCCCTCCCCCTTTCCTTTTCACCTTCTTGTAGCGGGAAGAGAGGACATATTGTTTGCCACTGAAGTGGAGGAGGGGCAGCAGCAGCATCTGAATCATAGATGCCAAGTCTCCCGCTTCTGGCGGGACTCTCCCGCAAATGGGGGTCATGTCCCGCCCCCCGGCGAGTCAGCAAAATCTCCCGCCGGGCAGCGCACGCAGGAAGTCCTGCTCATGAGTGTGACTGTGATCTGCTGCCGGCGGAGGATCAGAGGCTCCTGACAGCACGATCATGAAGAACAAACGTGGATAACACATTACAGCCGCCAGGTCAGCCCTTATCTCATAGCACATTATCGTCCGGAGGACGCAGCTCACACTGGAAGCAGCAATACCGGACGCTGGGAGATGCTATCTGATAGTGTTTGCCTGGCAGAAGTTGTGAGCTGCACCTCCCAGCGTCTGGTGCTGCTGCCTCCAGTGTGAGCTGCGTCCACTATCTCTGGCCTGTCAGTGTGTCTCTCTGGCCGCTGCACTCCCCTCATTCTCTGACCTGACCACTCCCCTGCACTCCATCTCATTCCCTCCCTTCCCCCTCCTCCTCTCATCCTCCTCACTGAGCAGCGATGAGAGGATGAGAGCGTCTCTCCCTGTCTGTGTTCCTGTCGTGTTGGAGAGCGTGAGTGACATCCAGGGGCGTCGCTAGGCTGTTTTATTCAGGGCTCGGGCCCCGAATAAAACACCCTGTGCCCCGAGTCTCCCGGGCTCCAGGCCGCTGCCGTGGGCTTGGAGCACCGACCTGCCCTGCAGCTACATGTGCGTCCGCTGGACGCACACTCAGCTGAGGGCTTCTGCGGAGCGCTGAGGACCCGCCGCGGCCCCGTGCGTCTCAGCCAGCAGCGTCGCGATGATGTGATGTCATCGCGACGCTGCCTCTCCTCGGGCGCACAGCGCGTCATAGGCTGTGCGCCCGAGGAGCTGCCGGAGGAGCACGCTCGCCGGGGGAGTTAAGGTGAGTATGTAATGTTGTTTTTTTAAGCGTTACCTGTCTCAGGTGCCCCTATATACTGCCTGTGCCCTATAATTCCTTGCTGTGGCCCCCATATACTGCCTGTGGCCTCCATATCCCTGCCTGTGGCCCCCATATAACTGCATGTGCCCCTATATGGCCTGCCTGTGGCCCCATGTCCCTGCCTGTGGCCCACCATATAACTGCCTGTGCCCTATATGTTGCCTGTGGCCCCCATATACTGCCCATGGCCCCATATACTGCCCGTGGCCCCCATATACTGCCTGTGGCCCCCATATACTGCCTGTGGCCTCCATATCCCTGCCTGTGCCCCTATATGCTGCCTGTGGCCCCCATATACTGGCCGTGGCCCCATATCCCTGCCTGTGGCCCCCATATCCCTGCCTGTGGCCCCATATACTGCCTCAGTGACCCCATATACTGCCTCAGTGACCCTATATTCTGCCTCAGTGCCCCTATATTCCTTCTTGTGGCCCCAATATACTGCCTGTGGGCCCCCATATACTGCCTCTGTGCCCTATGTACCTGCCTGTGGCCCCATATACTGCCTGTGCCCCCTATATACTGCCTTTGGCCCCATATACCTGCCTGTGGCCCCTATATACCTGCTGTGGCCCTCTATACCTGCCTGTGGCCCCATATATCTGCCTGTGGCCCCATATACTGCTTCAGTGCCCCTATATACCTAACTGAGGGGACTGCTATACCTATAATTAAGGAGTTGCTGGAAATGTGAGGATTCTAAGATATTTGTGTCCAAATCCTCAGGGACGAGTATTGGCCGGGAGCAATCAGCATGAAGGTGAGAACCGGATGGAGAGAAAAGGGAAAGTGAACGACGCTGATCAGAAAAGACGTCTCCTGTGAGCCACTAAATGTAACTGCAGTGTACTCACTTATATGTCTGCAGAGCCTACATACAACTAGTATCTACCACTATCTGGTCACTGTATGGCGGTAATATATGTCTCTAGGGCCTGTGTTCAGTGGATAGTCACATGTGGGGGTTGCGTTCAGTCAGGGTCTGGCAGGATTATTTGAGCCTTAAGTAGTAATAGTTTGGGGTCTTGGTTTTGTAGGAGGGTTTTAGTAACAATCACTTGTCTGGTAGATTTGCTCCATGTATCGGTGGATGTTTTGGTGACTGTTTAGGGGTATTGTCATATGAAGGTGAGAAGTTCTGAAAAAGTAAATTTGTCATTGGTGATTTTTACTGTACAGTGACTGCTGAGGAGATGGACGGGATCTGTGTGGAATGTGCAGAAAATTAGTGACAGGAACAGAAGGTTTTTCTCTGTAAAAAAAACATCCGCAGTTCACAATGAGGCGCGAAAAATGTCGTGTGAACCCAGCCCTACCCAGAAAAACACAAAGGGCCCGAGCCCCGGATGTTTTAGGACCCTAGCAACGCCGCTGGTGACATCTCCTAAGAGCAATGGCTAACAATGGGGGCACTACCTGGCTAACAATGGGGCACTACCTGGCAACAATGGGGACACTACCTGGATAACAATGGGGCACTACCTGGCAACAATGGGGGCACTACCTGGCTAACAATGGGGGCACTACCTGGCAACACTGGGGGCACTACCTGGCAACGATGGGGGCACAACCTGGCTAACAATGGGGGCACTACCTAGCAACAATGGGGGCACAACCTGGCTAACAATGGGGGCACTACCTGCCAACTATGTGGGCACTACCTGGCTAACAATGTGGGCACTACCTGGAAACAATGGAGGCATCACCTGGCAACAGAGGGGGCACTACCTGGCAACAGAGGGGGCACTACCTGGCTAACAAAGGGGGCACTACCTGGCAACAATGGGGACACTACCTGGCAACAATGGAGGCACTACCTGGCAAACAGAGGGGGCACTATCTGGCAACAATGGGGGCATTACCTGGCAACAATGGGGGTACTACCTGGCTAACAATGGGGGCACTACCTGGCTACAATGGGGGCACTATCTGGCAAACAATGGGGGCACTATCTGGCTAACAATGGGGGCCCTATCTGGCAACAAAGGGGGCATCTACCTGGCTAACTAAGGGGGCACCTACCTGGCTAACGAAGGGGGCACCTACCTGGCTAACTAAGGGGGGGCATCTACCTGGCTAACAATGGGGGGCATCTACCTGGCTACAAATTTGGCTCTACCTGGCTACAGAGAGGGCATCTATTTGGCTACAAGGGGGCATCTACCTGCCTGTAAGGGGCACTACCTGGTTATGTGGGGGCTACTACCTGGCTATAAGGGCATCTACCTGGCTTTCTTCCAAAGCCGTTATGCAGTTAGGTTGAGTGGGTGTGGATTTTTGAAGGGGCATTGCATACAAACAAGATGGGCGTGTCCATGCAAATTTTTCCCACGGCGCGCTACGTGCGCCGCCCACTAATATCTCCTGCTTTTTCATTTTCAAAAGTTGGCAACTATGATCTGAATGCTTGAATCCCAAAGCACATTCCAGGCTTATCACTAATAATTCACAAAACAGTGACAGCACAGAACACATTTCTGCTCTTCTGACACAAATTGAGTACCCAAGCGGCATCCTGCCTCAACACAGAGACGCTGTGCAGAAAATTTCTGGCCACATCACATCTCTGGAGTCACCAATTTAATTGAAGCGTATTGCCTGGGTTAACTCCAAGGACCTGAACTTAATTCATTAATTGAGTGTTTGATAAAATATTACGTCTATACTAACTTTAGCCCAGAGCTGTAGTGGAATTATTTTCCCCGTTTCTTGCCTCTTAGGGGCAGCAATTCTTTTAAGATGCTAGTTGCTTAATATCACAAGGACAAAATTGAACGCTGCAATTGTATCCATATTCACATATAGATACTTATAGGGTGTTTTTTTTTTTTTTCTCATAAATATATACACCATTAGAGGTAGTAGACCTCGCGGGCCTCTGGATACATAGGGTTGAAGGGTAGTCTTGCATAGGATTTGGGGGAGGGCTTGACAGCTGCACTAAGGCCTCTTATAGCTAACAACACTTAAATAGGCATTTGGCAACATTTCAGGAGGAGCAGTCAATACATGTCAATTACTCACCCGTGATTACTAACATAATTTTATTACTTCCCTGGTCTCAGGGCTCTCCTGGATATCCTTAACAAAATCGCCGCTAGAGTGAGTGAGTGGACATAATTTCTTGGTTACTTCCACACGGTCTCAGTAAACTGCTGATAAGGTTCTTAGCATGGTAAAAATGTAAATAGATACCCTGCTCCCCCCTTTCTCTTAAAGGGAATCGCCACATCCCTCTTCTCGCAATCTCTACCCTCTGCAGAGGGTAATGGATAAATACCGGTCCAAACAACAAACAAAAAGACAGACACGTCTGACATCGTCGGGCTCAGTGGGCTCAAACAAATCTACCCACATTTCTCCTCAGAAAACTATGGCAAATAAGGGAATAAATGAACCACCTAAGGGAGATAAAACCCCGAAAATGTCGCAGATTTCCCCAAGAGGAGATAGCGAGCCGAACTCCTCGCCCCCCAGAACTCCTTGCGAGAGAGGATATGACTCCTCCTCGCCTCTCACCTGCTAGTTCATTGAGCTCCCGCACAGGCCCTGACCCCCTCCGTGCGGAATCTGTGGCTCAGGAAGTAACGCGGTGTATGATGCCACTCTTAGACAAGCGACTAGAAGTATTGCACACTTCGATCAACTCCGCTCTGACTCTTATTAATGCCAATGCACAGAAGATAGTGGACCTAGAAAATAGGGTGTCCTCCTGTGAAATGTCCTCTTCAACATTAGAACAATCTCTAAGACAATCCAGAGAAGCAGAAGCCTTTCTTAGAGAGCGTGTTGAGGACCTAGTAAACAGGAGTAGGCGAAACAACCTCCGTTTCGTTGGAATACCGGAAGCGTTGTCAGGAGCAGAGTTGCATACCTATCTAGTCACTGACCTCCCAACAGCTTTGGGGCTAGAAATATCCCTAGACTCAAGCGCCAGAGAGAGAGCTCACAGAATAGGGCCCCAGAGACTGGCAGGGGAGAGAAATGCAAGGCCGAGACCTGTTATAGCAAAATTTTTTTGAAGGGGCAAAAAAAAGAAACAAATTTGAGGGGTACAGACAAAAGGGGAGGGCCCGCAGATAAAGGGCAGAGAATTCTTTTGTTCCCCAAGATTTCTCACTATGGTCCCGAAGAGGAAGTGTTCCCCCCAATTTGCAAGCACTTGCATGACGAGCTATAAGTTTTCTTTTACTGTACCCAGCCAAATTAAAATTTCAGATCGGGTGGGAAAAGTTTTGTTTGAAGACCCAGCAAGGAAAGAAGATTTTTTCATATGGGGGGGGATGAAAATGATGATAAAAATTTAAAAGGGGGGATGAAGGTTGATTATGCTGCAGATGAAAATGCAGTGTTTTTTTTTTTAACTTAGACTTAAAATTTTAATAGGTTCAAGTTTGATCTTGTTTTTGTGGATCTGAGTCAAATTTCCAATCAGGCGGGGCGTGGCGGTGGGGGGGCCCCCTAGGGGCCGGGACTTTTGATTTGGATTCCCCCCGCGGAGGGGGGTGCGGGGTTCCAAAAAATTGAAAGGATCCTGAACATCTAACAGACAAGTACCATCATGACCACTCTAAAGGGGGATAGAGGTTACAAAAATACTATTCCTTAATTCCCCGGGAAAACTTTCGGACTTAAAAACCCCCGATAAAAGGGGAAAAAAGTACTTACCCATTAAAAATTCAAACCGGAAATTTAATATTTCGGGGAACCCTTTGGGAAAAAAAGGCAAAAATTTAGTTTAAGAGCCCCTTTGGCTAGTTTCATGTTTTGGCTGATTATTCCTCAAAAGGGAGGGCGGGGCTATTCTTTTTCGCGGGGGGCTTAAATCCCACAGGGGAAGAAGAAAAATTAAAGATCAGAAAAAGGGTATTTAATTTGGGGGGTACCCATAGGGGGAACCCTATCCCCAAATAAAGGTATGCCCCAAATCAATCTAACAAATTACTTTGTAAAATTGAATGCCCCTTAGCCAAAGGGGGAGAATAATTAAAAATCGGGGGAGACTTAATGCGTGCAAGCCCAACTTTGGGACAAATCAAATCAAATTTACCGTCCCCGGGGGCCAAGAGATGTGTAAACCCTGATGGAGGACCCCTCTCTTTGTGATCCATGGGAAAAACCCCTAAACGCAAACTAAAAAAGAATTACGTTTCATTCCTCAGTAAATGATAGTTTTAAAGGGATTGATATTTTTTTTATATCCGATGTTAGGGGGGAAATCGGTGCAAGGCTCCTCCCCCCCAGCCCTAAAAATTTCAGACCATAACAGTCACGCAAAACACCCACAAACCCTATCAGCGATTCTTAAAACCCGGGCGGTTTCCAAGCTATTGACTAGTCGCGACTTTAAACCCTTTTTCTTTAAATGCAGTGGGCAAACTTTGTAGACGCCATATTGAGAAAGGGGGAGAAGTACCTCTGTTTTGGGCGACGGAAAAAGGCGGTTCCCCCAGGGGAAAATAATTCATATTCTCACGGAGAAGAAAAGAAGCGCATGCAAAATTCTATTCGTATATCAATTTTGCTGTCTGTCAACAAATTTTTGCGGAAATTTCCCCTCGCAGAGTCGAAGGTGAATATAAAAGGCGAAAGGGACCTAGACTCATTTTCCAAAGCCGGCTTGTTGGCTTGTTAAGCTTACCCAAAACAAATATTATAAAAGGGCAAAAAAACCCAGTCGTCTCTGGCCGCCTAACCGCCCACATTTTTTCATGGGTTTGATTAAAGCTTTCGGCCCCGGGGAAATGTGTGAACACACAAATTTCAAAAGAAATAGCCAACGTTTTAGAAACTATTACAGATTTTTTAGGCCCCCCCCAACGATGACATAGAATTGAATCATTTTTAGCCCCCACCCCCCTTCCAAGGTTAACAGAAATCAGAAATCTCTGCTAGAAAAACCCGATAACAGAGGGGGGTAAGAGAGGCAATAGGTCGTCCTCGAGCCAAATCGCCGGGCCTGATGGGTTTAGTAATAAATTTTACAAAATGCCCCCCTTTAATTTTCCCGACTTTGACCTCTCAATACAAAAAAATTTTCGGGAAACCCGGATTCAATGGATCTGTTTCTGATCGGGACAATTTTACTTCAACCCTAATAAAGACCCTTTAGAAGTAGGTAATTATCGCCCCATCGTTTGTTAAATAGTGACTATAAATTTCTCACAAAATAATGGGAACCAGGATTCAAAACCCTTTTTGCCAACCTTATGCATCCATCAAAAGAGGATTTTTGCGAGGGGGGCGTCGGTTTGAAAAATACGAGAAGCAATTTGCGGGAACGGTTGGGCCCCCAAGACCCAAAGCGAGGTAATGAGCTTTTTAGCTTGAGCCCCAAAGCATTTGACACGGTCTCGGGCCTTTTTTACAAGCCAATTTTCTAAAAGGAACTTTAGACCCAAATTCAGGGAATTTATAAATTATATCCAAAAAGGCACAAATACAATCTTACTATGAAGGGGGATGCGGACCCCCTAGATACTTTTGGGGGTGCGCAGGGAGCCCCTTGTCACCCCCCTTTTTAATTTGGCCTGGACACCCGTTTTTATAGTCTTCAACCACCTTAGATTGGGAACGGGGGGAACAGGCGGTCGCTTGGGTCTTTCGTTTGCAGTGCTTTTTGGGTTTCCATAACCCGCAAGAAACGGGTGCCACACACCCTGAAAACCATTCGAGATATAGGGAAATTTCAGGGATCATATCAATGAGGGGGAAACCATGGGGTCTGATTTAAAGGGCCAATCGACCAGCTTGGTCAAGCTTTATCCCTTTAAATGGGGCACGGACCCAATTTTCCCCATTGGGGTCAATATTTCCAGATCCCCCGCCAAAATCTATAAACCACAATGTTATGGTATATGTTAACTCTCTAGAACTCAAATTACAAAAAAGATGGGGAAATTTCCCTTATCGTATATAGGGCGGGGAAAATTTTCTCAAAAAAAGTGGAGTTCCCCAAAATTATTGTATCTTTTAGTTCTTTCCCCCTATATCTTAGACAAAAAAGGGGGAGAACAATTCACGCATTGTACCGGAAAATTTTTTGGAACAGGGGGAAAATAGCGAATCCGCTAGCAAAATTTTTCAGCACCCAAAGAAAATGGGGGAATTTTTCTTCCAGTTAGAGCATTAACGTGGGGGTGCTCTTGCGGGTTTTTCGGCGGACTGGAATCAGGGGACTTCGGTGGTACTGATCGAAGGAGACAAAAATTTTTGGAGGGAATGTCACTCACTAATTTTTTTCACACCCCGGTCAAGCTATTGAGCCCAGGTTCGTAAAACCCATTTCTATCCACCGGAAAGCATGGCAACACCCCAAAACTAGCAAGCGATTAAACCTCAGGGTCTCTAAAGTCACTTTTAGCCAATTTGAACTTTTTGGGAAAGGGAAAACCCCCGGGGAAATTTAATAGGTGGTGCAGGGGGAGTACCTGCAGGCCATGTTAACAGAAGACACGACAAAACTATCCCAGAGGAGCTGAGAAACAAATTCCCAGGGCGAGGGTGGGCCCTTTTTCCCTCCTTTGTGCCATAGTTATGTCGCACAGTTAATCATAAAATCACGCCGGGGGGTGGTGTTTAAAAATGTGGGGGATTTCAACGAAATACCCCTTCGAGGGGGCTTGCCTCATATTTCTATAAAATGATACACACTCCTTGTTTTTAAAAACCTCAAAGGCAACACAAAATGGGGGAGGAGACCCCGAGCCGGAACCCTTTAGACGCTTGGCATAGCTTACGAAACAGTAAAAAATTTCTGCCCCCCAGTAAAATTGGGGAACCCTCCAACGTACCCCCGAAACATTACTCCATTAGAGGGCATAGAATGGGATATTTGCAGATATTTTCGCTTTCGCTGCAGTTTACCCGCGCAGATCTTTTTTTACTGCCTCTGGAGTGCCCATAGTGAAAATTCTGGAACAGTTATTTTGTTTTGTAACACATAAATTTTACAAACATGTCCCCCGCAACCCTTATGGGCCTTTTTTTGGGCCAAATTTACAAGAGATCCCATGTACACCAGGCTGTAGAAGGCTTTTACACATGGTCTCAGCAGCAGGTGTAAAAACAATATTGCACACATGGATCCATAACACCCCACCTCCTTTCCGGTTATTTTTGGAAAAATTAACCTATGTGATGCAAATGGACTGGGTAGAAGCATCTCAAAGAAAAGAGATATGCGTGCAAGCTTTTTTTGAGATATGGGAAAGTTATATTGCTTTGTTACCAAGGCGGATTCAATTGGCCATTAAAAACTGCTTTAGCTTTACATCCTGGTACCAGAGAAGGCTTTTGGAGGGTGACCCACCGATTCAAGAAGCCTAAGCGAATTCTGGGAGGGTTCTGGGTCTGCATATGGGGTGACCGTGTGCCGCCTGCCTTGCCTAGCCACTTGATGATAGCTTCCTGTCTTGGTCCACAGAAGTACACCAGGCCCGAGACATGTGGGAGGCTGTCCAATGCCCTCTAAAATTGATAGCTTCATGTTGAGCTCAGAGACTCAAGTTGCCTCTGGATTCAGGTTACGTCTCTAAATCAGTCATGACTCTGTAAAGAAATGCTTTGTTGTCTAGTAAACTGCTGATTTCTTATTGGGAAGATTGGTTGTCACAGGTGTCTGGGGATGGCTGAAGAAATGTCGGTGCGATTTAACATGGGACACGTAAAAGCTGTTCCCACCTCAGCACCAAGGTGCTGGGCATACCTGGATCCGGAAGAGTTTTGGTTAGCTTTGTTTAAAACAGTTTTGTTTGCGGGGGAGGGGAGAGAGGGGGGAGGGACGGAGGGGAACAAAAAGGGAAAATGAGTGTCACTGAAGTAGAAGATATGTCACTTCCATTCTGATTGAATGTACCATCACTCTGTTCTTTGATTTATTGACTGAATTCTAATGCATGCTAATTTTGAATGTACATCTGTTTTGGCGATGCTTAACAATAAACACATATATAAAAATAAAAAAAAATCACACAAAAAAGTGCACTATAAAATGTTACAATTAACTTGAGGGGGCCCTGGTTATCTAGAGGGGCCCCTGGCTATCTAGAGGGGGCCCTGCCTACCATAGGGGGCCCTGCCTACCAGAGTGGGCCCTGGCTATCTAGAGGGGGCCCTGCCTACTAGAGGGGGCCCTGGCTAATTAGAGGGGGCCCTGCCTACCTAGAGGGGGCTCTGGCTATTTAGAGGGGGCCCTGGCTACTACAGGGGGCCCTGGCTAACTATAGGGGGCTCTGGCTATTTAGAGGGGGCCCTGACTAACTAGAGGAGGCCCTAGCTACCAAAGGGGGCCCTGGCTACCAAAGGGGGTCCTGGCTAAATAGAGGGGGCCCTGGCTACCTACAGGGGGCCCTGGCTAACTAAAGAGGGACCTGGCTAACTAAAGAGGGCCCTGACTAACAAAAGGGGGCCCTGGCTACCTAGAGGGGGCCCTGGCCATCTACAGGGGGGCCCTGGCTAACTACACACTAGCTAAAAGGGGGGGCCCTGACTACCTACACACTAGCTAAAGGGGGGGCCCTGACTACCTGTATACTACATAAAGGAGACCCCTAACTGTCTGTATACTACCTAAAGTAGGCCCTATCTGCCTGTATACTACCTAAAGGAGGCCCTAACTGCCTGTATACCGCTTCAAGGGAAGCCCTAACTTCCTGTATACTACCTAAAGGAGACCCCTAACTGCCTGCATACTACCTAAAGGAGGCCTTAAAGGGGTTGTCTCACTACATTGATTCATCTTACCTCAGTCCTGTTTTCTTGGTTTCATTTTGAATTCAGGGGCGTGTTTACCCGGCTTCCATAGGCTGCAGTAGAACCAGGTCTGTAGCTATAGCCCAGTGCTTAGCAGCCTGTACAGGAGAGATCCAAACAGGTCTGTACTATAGCGACCTGGGGACCCTGAGGCAGCCCATACAAGGGGGATATCTCAGAATAGGTAGGACCAAGTTAATGGTTACATTTTGTCAAGGGGACTTGTTTTTGCAAGATACTTTAACAAAAAAAAGCAATCCTTTGTAGTGGAGCAACCCTTTTAACTGCCTGTATTACTACCTAAAGGGGGTCCCTAACTACTTGCAGCCTATATAAAGGGGGCCCTAACTAGCTACAGCTTACTTAACTGGGGGAAACCACCTACCTACAGCCTAACTAACTGGGACTCACCAACACCTACCTACAGCCTACCTCCCTGGGGTCCACCAACCTATCTGTAGCTTATCAACTTGCCTAACTGGGGCCTGCTTATCTACCGGGGGGCTGTTTACCTACCCACCTGTGGCTAAGTACCCACCAACTTGTCTGGGGCTGGCCTACCAACTTATCCAGCGGGGGTCTACCTACCTAATTAGGGCTTATCTAGTTACCTGGGGCCTGCCTATTTGCCTACCTACCTGGTAATATAATTGAGAGGACAGCAGCCCATAGTTGTAGCATTATCTCCAGGGGGTTAGTCCTCTCCCCACTCTCCAACCCCTTAGGAGATTGTGCCTCTAAGTTATGGCTTGTACCTGCTCTCCCACCCCTGAGTAGTTTGTACAGAGGTGGGACTAGGTGAAGTGATGCGGGAAAATTGATGATGCTACCATCTATGGCTGTAAATTCTGCAGGGATGAGTGGTGGCCGGGACAAGTCATCATGGCGGTGTGGAACGGATGCAGAAGAAAAGGGAATAAGAACAAACCCTAAGAGAAAGAACGACTCATAGAAGGACGTCTCCGGTGGATCCCTGATTTCAGGGTTATTTTACTTCTTTCTGGATCAGTGCTGTATTTTACGTAATGTGATGTGACGAGTTTGGGGTTTGATCTCTATGTGGTTTCTATTTGGGAGTGTTGTAGGTTATACCTGCGCTGCTATCTGACCTCTATGTGGGTCTATATTGTGGGGTGGTTGTAGGTTATACTTGAGCTGTTGTCCCGATCTATGTAGTCTTTCTATAGCAGTGTGTAGGTTATACCTGAGCTGGTGTCTTACCACTATGTGGTTCTCTATATGGCGGTTGTTGTAGGTTATACCTGAGCTGGTGTCTGAACCTCTATGTGGGCTCTATGGTGGGTTGTAGGTTATACCTGAGCTGGTGTCTGGGCCTCTGTGTGGTCTCTATATGGCCCGTGTTGTTTGGTTATACCTGAGCTGGTGTCTGACCTCATGTGGGCTCTATATGGCGGTGTTGTTAGGTTATACCTGAGCTGGTGTCTGACCTCTATGTGGTCTTAATGTGGTGTTGTAGGTTATACCTGAGCTGGTTTCTGACCTCTATGTGGTCTCTATATGGCGGTGTTGTAGGTTATACCTGAGCTGATGTCTGACCTCTATGTGGTCTCTATATGGAGGAGTTGTAGGTTATACCTGAGCTTGTGTCTGATCTCTATGTGGTCTCTATATGGCGGTGTTGTAGGTTATACCTGAGCTGGTGCCTGACCTCTATGTGGTCTCTATATGGCGGTGTTGTAGGTTATACCTGAGCTGGTGTCATATCACTATGTGGTCTTTATATGGCAGTGTTGTAGGTTATACCTGAGCTGATGTCTGACCACAATGTGGTCTCCATATGGTGGTGTTGTAGGTGGCGGGTATAATGTCAGCGTAAATGTGGCTCTGATTGTAAAAGTGAATGCACACCTGACCCTGTGATAGGAGTCACACTTTTACCTTCTTGCTGCTGTTTATTTTAGAAAGTGGTGAGGTGCGTGACCAAGGGAAACATGGAGGGGGATATTGTATGTGGGTGGAGGGATATTGTATGTGGGTGGGGGGAGATATTGTATGTGGGTGGGAGGAGATATTGTATGTGGGTGGAGGGGGATATTGTATGTGGGTGGAGGGTGGTATTGTAGCGGGGGGGGATATTGTATGTGGGTGGAGGGGGATATAATGTAGGTGGAGGGGGATATTTAATGTGGGTGGAGGGGGAAATTTATGTGTGTGGAGGGGATATTGTATGTGGGTGGAGGGGATAGTGTATGTGTGTGGAGGGGGGAAATGTATGTGGGTGGAGGGGATATTGTATGTGGGTGGAGGGAGATATTGTATGTGGGTGGAGGGGGATATTGTATGTGTGTGGAGGGGGGATAGTGTATGTGGGTGGAGGGGATATTTTATGTGGGTGGAGGGGATATTGTATGTGGGTGGAGGGGGATATTGTATGTGGGTGGAGGGGGATATTGATGTGGTGAGGAGGAATTGTATGTGGGTGGGGGGGATATTGTATGTGGGTGGAGGGGGATATTGTATGTGGGTGGAGGAGGATATTGTATGTGGGTGGAGGGGGATATTGTATGTGGGTGAGGGGATATTGTTTGTGGGTGTAGGGGATATTGTATGTGGGTGGAGGGGGGGATTGTATGTGGGTGGAGGGGGATAGTGTTGCGGGTGGAGGGGGATATTGTATGTGGGTGGAGGGGGGGTTTTTGTATGTGGTGGGGGGGATATTGTATTGGGTGGAGGGGGATATTGTATGTGGGTGGAGGGGATATTGTATGCGGGTGGAGGAGTATTTATGTGGGTGGAGGGATATTGTATGTGGGTGGAGGGGGATAGGTTTGGGTGGAGGGGGATATTGTATGTGGGTGGAGGGGATATTGTAGTGGGGGAGGAGGATATTGTATGGGGGTGGGGGATTATTGTATGGGGGGGAGGGGGATTTGTATGTGGGTGGAGGGGTATTGTATGTGGGTGGAGGGGATTTGTTTGTGGTGGAGGGGGATAGGGCTGGAGCTACTTAGCCCTGTGTCTATGATATGTTAGACTGACAAATGTGTGACTAACTTGATATTGTACTACACATTACAATTCTGTTTCGCACACTGTATTATGTGGTAAAATGGGCGCGTTTATGTCCGAGTGGCCGGTAATATTTTCATGTACAGTAGGGTGGGCCCCCGAAGATCAACTCCCCTGTGGGTCCCAGAACCCCCAGTCCGACACTGTTTATCTATATATATTTTAGAAAGATAAATTTTTAAATCAGTCTATGAATTTGTCCTCCTGCTATTGGCTTGATTAGCTGTCTGTCCTAAATGTTCATTGTTTTGTAATTGTTTATAATTTTATAGAGATTTAAAATAAAAATTATATTTTATAATTATGGGTATCAAATCCTTTTTTGTTTTTGTTTTGGTGTATAATTGAGTGACATTGCCCTATTATTGCCTAGGGAAATATTTGATATACTCCCTTTAACTGGTCCAATGTATTACTTAGGAGCTTTTCTAGTGTTAATTCTCAGAAGAAGCAAGAAAGCATAGAAAGAATGGCAACAAGCAAGAAGAAGAGTATAGCAGGCATGTACAGTCATTTAGAGTAGCAGTATGGTGGGACCCTAGAATAAACTCCACCGGTGGGGCCAAAAAAAACTCAGCTGGTGGCCCCTAGAGTTAACTCCATCTGTGGGCCCTAGGCACCCCAGTCCGACACTGCCTGATTGTAACTAACAACTGTTACCTGTTGCATATTGAGCAGGCTCGGTTTGTGAGCCGACTCCGTACTCTCTTACCATTGCTACAAATGTGTGTCAAATGTCAGATAACGGTTAGGGTATGTTCACTCGGCTTACTTTGCCACGTATTTCTGCGCGCATTTTGCAGCGTATTGCACTTTATACACGGTGAAATGTGCGCCACAAATACAGTAATTCATAGCTCTTATAGAGAGCTATGGATTTTGCTTCGTCTCCCCGCGTGTACAATACGATCATATTGTACGCGTGGGTAGAGAATTAACATATCAGTTGTTAGCGGTGCTTATGTGCTGCTGACAATGCAAGTCAAAGGGCCGGCCTGGTGCCGGCGCCCATGTGCTTTGGAATTACGCGCTAATCAGCGTGTGCTTCCAAAACACTCGGAATATTGCGGCGCGTCCTATATGTGCCCTAATACACCGTGTGAACATACCCTTAAAATAAAAACACATAGATTAACTTATTTTATTTTCCTTTATTTTTACATTCCCTTTTTTTTCTATTAATACATAATATATTCAGTCACTTTCCCGCTGCACCTTGCTGTTGCCCATCAGAGCTAGACGTCCGGGAGTCTGTGACATATAGCGTCGATATACTGTATATTTAGTGCACACTCCTCAGATACAGGGACCTATGATGAAAATTTATACTGTACCGTGTATTTTATTTTTTTCTGTAGTCAGCTCACTGGAAAATTGGGAATATCTGCTCTGTTCCAGCAGTCTAACCCTAACAGATATCGGATAGAAGCCAAAATGGCCTTCAATGGTTAATAGGGGTCTTTGAATACATTTACTGCCTCCACATGGAGTTTCCCTACATGAAATGCTGGTCACAACTAATGCAGCATAAAATCCCAAAGGCAATGCAGAAGGAATGAACATTTCCTCTAGATACTTTCAGTTTCGTTCTTCATCTATATAATAGGACGGCACAGGGATAGGGAGATCACAGAGGACGGAGCGCAGACCGGGAGGAGATCTCTGACGGGTACAGGTGTCTCTATTCCCTTTTTCCCTCACTGATACTATGGGAGTGCGGGAAGACAATCTCTCTGAAAGCAAAACTTCTTTGTAGCCCTTCAGGCCGTGTCTGCACAGCACAGGTTTTTCGTTGGATTTTTGGTGGATTCAGTATTTAGAATCTGACGAAAATTCTACTGATCCTACTGCTGTGTAGACCTCAATAGAAAATCCGAAGGGATTATCTACTGTGAGTTTTCTAAACCGCCGGGCGTCTGGCGGAAGATAGAACATGTTCTTTCTTCCGCTGGATTCACGAAGCCTCAATGTTCGGGAGGTCAGCGTAAAATCGGAAAACTGACCACGGCGTTTGCTCTAAAACCCGGGGTTCGGAAATGTTAAAATGCTGCCTGATTTTGGACGGCATTTTAACATTGCTGTGTAGACTTGGGGTATGTTCACACGGCGTGTTGAGTCCGTGTGAACATACGTTTATCGTAGCGTGTTTAGATAAGTCTATCGGACCCTAAACGGACCCCAACACGCATCTAACAATGTGCAATGTGATTATACATTGCTTTCACTGTGTTCAGACGAGTGATCGCTGATCTGTGCTTCATTGCGTCTTTCACATCCGTTCGAAGAACTGACAAGTCAATTCTTGGTCCGAAAGACGCAGAAGGCGCCCTATTTAAAACTATAAGGTGCGATCCTGCTGCAGCAGGTGCGTGTTTGGATGCGTGTTGGATGTGTTTTGGATCCAATTGACGCAGCGTTTTTGGATGCAATTTTGAACATGCCCTTAGTGTTCTTCTGTATTGTTTCTTTATTAATGCATTAGAACAACATAGAAAGAATTTCCGGCATGTAGCATCTTGTCTTATAAATGTACAAAGATATGCTAGAAAAACAAATTGAGCCAGGCGCACCTCGTGTAATATTGTGAGATACGTATCAGAGCAGGTCATGGGTATTGAAAATTGCTTACTTAGTACTGTTGCATGATTATGGTACAACACACATGAAAGCTTGGGAAAAGCCCAGCAGCCTGGTTCCGTCAGGAGCGCAGGGAAACCTCGCACAGATGGAGTCCACTGCAAAAGCTAATTTTTTTGAACCCAGAAAAAATAGTTGTTTCCTAAGGGTATGTTCACAGGACTTATTTAGCTGCGTATCTTGGCGAATTATATTATACATATATTATACGTGGCGAAATGCGCGCCGCAATTATGGTAATTCTTAGCACTCATAGAGAGCTATGGATCACGCGTCAACCCCCCGTGCGTACAATACAATCGTATTGTATGCGCGGGGGAAGAATTGACATGTCTATTGTTAGCGGCGAATATGCGCCATTGACAATGCTTGTCTATAGGGCCGGCGCCCAGCTGGCCCCCACGTGCTTTGGAATTACGTGCTGATTAGCGCATGCTTCCAAAACACCCGGCGTATTGCGACGCGTACTATACACGCCACAATAAGCCTCGTGAACATAGCCTAAGACGCACAGTATAAGTTGCAGCATATGTGTGTGTTTTGTATATGCCTGATAAGGCTTGCTAAACAGTATTTTAATTTGATTACTGGATCGCCCGAGCGCCGTGTTTTTGGTCCGGACTCACCATGATTGTTTTTTTCTGGGTTCAAGTAAATTGTCCTATAAATGTAAATCAGGTAATGCTTAACCCCTTCCTGACGGACGGTCATAATAATGTGTTTTTTTTTTCCCTCCTTGCCTTCCCAAAGCCATAACTTTATTTTTCCACTTGCAAAAGACACATGAGGGCTTTTATTTTGCGGGACAATATGTACTTGCTAATGGTGTTATTCATATTACCATAGAATATACTTGGAAACCACAAAGAAAATTCTAAGTGGGAACAAAATTGTGAAAAAAATGTACTGGTGCCATTTTTGCGCGTGTTTCGCTTTTACAGTGTTCAAGCTTCAGTATAAATGATGTGTTATCTGTATTCTACAGGTTGATACGCATCCGGCAATACTAAACATGTAGAGTTTCCGTTATGTTTTGGTACCTTAAAAAAATTCTAAACATTTTCTATTTTTGAAATTTGCACTGCGGCGCCATTTTCTGCGACCAATACCTTTTTTGTACTAACATCTACTAACGTGAGCGAGGGGACATTTTTTGCATGTACTTTTTATTGCTACCAGTTTGGAATGAATGCGACTTTTTTGATTAAAGTTATTCCAATTTATATAGGACGTGAAATGACAAAAAAAACACAATTTTGCCGTTAAACGTTTCTTTCTTCTGTGCTGTTCAGCGAACGGGATAAATAATGTTGAACTTTTAAGATTTTTTTATTTTTTTTACACTTTGAAACTTTTTTTTTACTTCTCCACTATGGGGCGTGATCATTTCTACAGCCTGATGCATTGTATACACAATGCATTACGGTGTACCAAGATGGCGGTTTCCCCAATCACGGCCCCATGCATTGAAAACATGGCAGAGATGGGAGCCTTAACAAGGATTCCAGCTGCCATGTTAGGCGATCGAGACATAGCAATTACGCCGCTCATGTCCTGATCGGAGTGAGGAACGGTGCGCGGCACCATTTCTCATTGATTTAGAAGCCGTGGACATCTTTGCCCCAGCCTCTAAGGGGTTAAACAGTGTAGGAGGGCCACGACGCTTCACCCCACGCTGTAACCACGGGGTGTTAGCTGCAATTAACAACTCACACCCGACGGCTTTGTTATGGGATCGCGCTGAGATCATACGTAATATGTCAGTAAGGGGGTAATATACAAAGATACATGTAAAGATCAATTATGGTACAGACATAGGGCCTCATGTATGAAAACTGTGTGGGTCTAAGGCTGTCTGTGTTGCCCATAGCAACCAATCAGAGCCCATAGAACCAATCAGAGCCCATAGTAACCAATCAGAGCTCATAGCAACCAATCAGAGCCCATAGCAACCAATCAGAGCTCATAGCAACCAATCAGAGCCCACAGCAACCAATCAGAGCTCATAGCAACCAATCAGAGCCCACAGCAACCAATCAGAGCTCATAGCAACCAGCCCATAGCAACCAATCAGAGCTCAGCTTTCATTTTTTCCAGAGCACTGCATGAAATGAAAGCTGAGCTCTGATTGGTTGCTATGAGCTCTGATTGGTTTCTATGGGCAACAAAGACAGTCATACACCTAGACAGTTTTCAAACATGTTTCCCTTAACGCCTTCTCGCCATGTGGTCATAATTTTTTGGCTCTTCGTGTTTTTTTTTCTCTACACCTTTCAAGAACCATAACTTTTCCTTTTTTTTTCCATCTACATAGACATAGGAGGGCTTGTAATATGACTGTTAGAGCAGAATAGTGAGTGCAGCTCTGGAGGATAATACAAGATGTAACTAACGATACGTACAGGATAAGTAATGGGTGTACAGTGACTGCACCAGCAGACTAGTGAGTGCAGCTCTGGAGTATAAACCAGGATGTAACTCAGGATCATTACAGGATAAGAAATTATGTAACACAGTGACTGCAACCACAGAATAGTGATTCACTCTGGAGTTATAAACAGGATGTAACTCAGGACCAGTACAGTATAAGCAATGTCATATTTGCCAACTTTTGAAAGTGGAAAGTAGGAGATCTGGAGTGGCGGCACACGGCTCGCGCCTCGGCAAAGGCATTGCATGGCCACGCCCATCTTGTTGGCAAGCCACACACCTTGGAAAAAGTCACACCCACTCTAAATAATTGCATAACGGCTCTGGAAGAAAACCTGGTTGTTGCCCCCACTAGCCAGGTAGTAGTCCCCTTTATCCAAGTAGTGCCCATTATAGCCAGGTAGTAGCCCTTATAATCAGGAAGATGCACCTTACAGCCAGGTAGATGCCCCTTACAGCCAGGTAGATGCCCCCTTGTAGCCAGGCAGTGCCTCCTTGTAGCCAGGCAGTGCCCCCTAAGGCCAGGTAGAGCCCCCTTGTAGCCAGGCAGTGCCCCCATTAGCCAGGTAGTGCCTCTTGTAGCCAGGTATTGCCTCTTGTAGCCAGGTAGTGTCACCTTGTAGCCAGGTATTGCCTCTTGTAGCCAGGTAGTGCCCCCTTGTCGCCAGCAATGGACCCGAGTAGCCAGGTAGTGCCTCGTGTAGCCAGGTAGTGTCCCCTTGTAGCCAGGTATTGCCTCCTTTAGCCAGGTAGTACCCCTTGTAGCCAGGTAGTGCCCCCCATTAGCCAGGTATTGCCTCTTGTAGCCAGGTAGTGTCACCTTGTAGCCAGGTATTGCCTCTTGTAGCCAGGTAGTGTCCCCTTG
Organism: Phyllomedusa bahiana; assembly: GCA_025379985.1. NCBI lineage: Eukaryota > Metazoa > Chordata > Amphibia > Anura > Hylidae > Phyllomedusa > Phyllomedusa bahiana. The sequence continues at coordinate 23,633 of JAODAL010011370.1, forward strand.
TAGCCAGATATTGCCTCTTGTAGCCAGGTAGTGTCCCCTTGTAGCCAGATATTGCCTCTTGTAGCCAGGTAGTGCCACCGTGTAGCCAGGTATTGCCTCTTGTAGCCAGGTAGTGCCCCCTTGTAGCCAGGCAGTGCCCCCATTAGCCAGGTATTGCCTCTTGTAGCCAGGTAGTCTTACCTTCTCGCCAGGTATTTCCTCTAGAAGCCAGGTAGAGTCACCTTGTAGCCAGGTATTGCCTCTTGTAGCCAGGTAGTGTCACCTTGTAGCCAGATATTGCCTCTTGTAGCCAGGTAGTGTCCCCTTGTAGCCAGATATTGCCCCCATTAGCCAGGTATTGCCCCTTGTAGCCATGTAGATGCTCCCATTAGCCAGACAGTGCCCCCATTAGCCAGACAGTGCCCTTGTGTCAGGAAATTGCCCCCATTAGCCAGACAGTGCCCCCCATAGCTAAATAAAATAAAAATAATAAAATCTACTTACCTTTCCATGCTCTCTGCAGCACGGCCAGGTCTGGAGGCTGCCGACTGAGTAGTCTCAGCGTCGCAGGGGATGTGAGTGCAGCCGTGCGTCACACCCCCTGCGACACAGAGGTGTATGTACAGCGCCCACCCTGCCTCCTCCCTGCACAGTGAGACTCGCCGGGCGGGTGCGCGTCCGTGGCGGCTGTTCACCCGCCTATAGGAACAGCCCGGCAGTGCCAGAGTAGCGTCCTGAAGCTACTCCGGCGCCACGGTCATTTAAAGAACCCCCGCTGCCTGTAGGCGGCGTGAGGTTCGCTGACTCTGCCGGGGTGGTGGGGGGTGACCCCCATTAGCGGGAACCCCCCGCCAAAAGCGGGAGAGTTGGCATGTATGAGTAATGTATGTACAGTGACTGAACCAGCAGAATTGTGAGTGCAGCTCTGAAGAATAATACAGGATATAACTCAGGATCAGTACAGGATAAGTAATATATGTACATAGTGACTGCACCAGCAGAATAGTGAGCGCAGCTCTGAAGAATAATACAGGATATAACTCAGGATCAGTACAGGATAAGTAATGTATGTACACAGTGACTGCACCAGCAGAATAGTGAGTGCAGCTCTGGAGTATGTCTAGGTTTATCAGAGGGGGCTATGCTCTTTGTCAGCTGCTCTGACTAGTAAGGAGGATCTTGACAGGGTGCTTCTTTTAGATTTTGGACAACCTTTTTTGTTTCAAAACTTTTAGATGATGCTTGAAAGTAGTTATTTAGTTCTGATCTTCAACAAATGGTTTTTAGTGCAATGGGAGAAACATTCTGAGATGCCAGGTGACCGTCACTGTGGAAACAGTCACGGCATCTTTTATAGTAACCACTCTTTCAAAAACAGCACCACACCTTTCCTCAGGTTGTGTGTGGTATTTCAGCTCAGCCTCATTGATATCAAAGAGCTGAGCTGCAATACCAGACACAACCCTTAGACAGGTATGGTGCTGGTAGAAAGCAACTATGTTTTTCTAATGATTGACAACCTATAGGAGACCAACTTGCTGTTTCCACTGCTAAAATCAAGATAACATTGTTATTTCATATTTTCTTCATTTACAGACATTCCAATAATGAAAGGTCCAGTCTGCTTAATAAAGAACCATGAAGATGGAACCATGGAGGTTAATAAGGAGGCCCTGGACATCTTATCCCGCTTTACTCAGAAGGTGGTTGTGGTGGCCATAGTGGGGAAGTATCGTACTGGGAAGTCTTATCTGATGAACAAACTGGCAGGAAGTAAAAATGGTGAGAGGTGTAAATGCATGATAGAGACCACAACTAAGTATCCAGAAGAAGAGTCCTGGTATATATCACTATCATCTAGTGACCGTGCATTGATATCAATGGGGGAGGGGACTTATAGTTTTGGCTTATGGAGGAGAAGATGTGTCCCCCCTCTATGATGTTCATAGGCTCTAATGAGGCATCTTACAAAGGCCGCCATTATATTCTCTCCACTTACATTACAATAATCCCCTCATTGTTCAGAGTGAGAGGTGTACATGAGCTGGTACGATTACTCATGTTGATTTTGTATGGTTGCTTATTCTTTAAGTTGTCCTTATTTTTTTCATGTAATTTAGGGCGACATGCATGAAATTTGGTGTGCTAATGGCAAATTTCATGCTCATAACACTGGCATAGAAAGTGCCTGATTTATGAACCTGCTGTACTGCGGGTCATATGTCAGGCGCTTTCTAGCGCTTGTACGACAGTTCTAGATCAGGTAAACCACTTTGAAAGTGCTCTACCTGTTCCAGCAGTAATGTGCCTGGAAATGCCGCAGCGAAGCTATAAATATGTAGTTTCGCTACGATTCTAGTGTGCCCCACCTCCCGCATGCCCCCCCCAGATCGGGCGCATTACAAAGTGCCGCAGGCGCTATGTAATGTGCCCGATAATGGTGTGCGGGACATTTAGACATGTATGAATGGGGCTGCGCCTGATATTGGGTCGAAAAGACCCTGTTCATACATGTCGCTCTTAGTATTTAGGGGACTCTCTATTATAAAGATTTGTCCTGTTTGGGTAACTATCCGACAATCGAAAAGACCGAACCAAATAATAAGCAATAAAACAACCACACAGGTAAATAATAACAGAATACTGCAACGCCAAACAAAACTACATTTAGGCCTCGTTCAGACGGCTTATTCAAGCCGTAATTGCGAGCCAGATTTGCCCGCCGGCCCCATAGACTTGCATTATCCATGGCGCGTATTTGCGCCTGGATAATGCATGTCACTTTCCCCCCCCCGCGGGCGGATTCGCCAGCGGGAGGAGGACGGAATCCACAGTTCTCTATGAGAACTGTGGATTACCCGTAAATTACTGCGACGGATTGGAGCCGTACTGCAGCGCAAATCCGGCTCCAATCCGGCCTTACCCAATAAAATAAATATTTCTTTATTGAAGGTAAATCAACACAAATACAAAAATAAACAACAGCGGTGCAAAAAAGTTCCAAAAGTGCTGGAGGTAAGTATATCCCAAATCAAAATAACTCAATTGCAAAAAGATAATAAAAAAAGGGACACATGATTTTAAAGTAATATATTCAAAAAATACGTATGCCCCAACAAGGTAACATAAATAATACATAAATGATCAAACCACTGTGTATAAATTCACCGTGCTATTTGGTATTATCCCATTATTATGGCTTTATTTTGAATTGGTTATTTATACACAATGGTTTGATCATTTATGTATTATTTATGTTACCTTGTTGGGGCATACGTATTTTTTGAATATATTACTTTAAATCATGTGTACCATTTTTATTATCTTTTTGCAATTGAGTTATTTTGATTTGGGATATACTTACCTGCAGCACTTTTGGCACTTTTTTTCACTGTATTTGTATTGATTTACTTTCAATAAAGAAATATTTATTTTATTGGGTAAATGTAGTTTTGTTTGGCGCTGCTGTTTGGGTAACTACCTACAAGGTGCAGGGTTCACCAGAAGAAAAATTTATTGTAATACACAAAGCACCATCTAAAACAAACAGGACTGTATAGCCTTGAATCTACCATCATTGGTTTCCACACTCCTACTTTGCTGTGCTATCATCCCTTCCTGTTCCAGGTCATCACTCTTATCCATAATGGGCTCTGCCTTCTGTCTGCCCTTGTATAACTCATTCCTATGACCTATATGTGTCTGATACCATACAGGCTTTCTATTCAATGGAGGTCAACACATATCCGCAGTTTCCATGGAATAAAGGGATCGGATGTTGGTGTGTTCCTAACCCTGTAGAAGCAGGTGACCTCAATACCTGGTGCTGATCGGAACGTGATAGGCCTGGGGTGACGTGGAGAAGGTCAGTGAAAACTATAGAGGGCAGGAGAAAGTTTTTTTTATTTGTTTTGGTATTTTTTGGATCCTACAATGTGTCCTGGTTCTCTTGCTGGCCACACACACAATTAAACGAGTTTGTTCCAAATGGTCAACCCAAATCCATCTGCTTTATCAAGACACTGGGCATCATCTACTACTTGTCAATATAGAGAACCCGGCTCCCATTCTAGTCAAGGCCGCTTAAACAACAGGGAAAATAGAGCTCCTGCATTGGGGTCCTTGGCGGCAGACCCCCCCGGATGCCATTTTCAACTGTGTTTGTAAAGCAGGGGTGCTGCAAACATTATTCTGTAATTTGGTTCAATTTAGTGCAAATCACTGGGGGTGAAGAAGGGGGCTACAGCAGCAGTCTATATATGAGAGTGGCGGGGGCTAAATCAGTGTCCTATATGTGAGAACGGCAGAGGCTACATCAGTGGTTCATATGTGAAAGGGAGGCTACAGTTGCAGCCTCTCTGTAAGACAGGAGGGTGTTACAGCAGTGGTCTTTGTGAGTATGCGGCGTGTTACAGCAGTGGTCTATTCGTGATGAGGCGGGTTGTGTAACCAGCGTGGTCTATATGTTGAGAGGAGGATGTTACAGCAGTGGTTATAATGTGAGTGAGTGGTTTTACAGCGTGGTCTATTATGTGGCGGAGGGTGTTACAGCAGTGGTTTATATGGAGAGATAAGGGGAGTCTTAAAGAGCAGTCTATATGTGGTAGGGGGGCTACAGCAGCACTCTATATGTGAGAGGAGGCTGTTACAGCAGTGGTCTATATGTGAGAGGAGGGTGTTACAGCAGTGGTCTATATGTGAGAGGAGGGTGTTACAGCAGTGGTCTATATGTGAGAGGAGGGTGTTACAGCAGCAGTCTATATGTGAGAAGGAAGGGGCTAGAACTGTGGTCTGTATATAATAGAGGAAGTGGCCATGAACAGCAGAATATGTACAATACAGGAGGGGGTCACCAGCAGGAGTCTGTATGTAAGAGAGGAGGTGGTTACAGCTGCAATCTCTAAGTTGGAGACAAGGGCACTAAAGTTGTGGTTTATATGTGAGAGGCGAGGAAGCAATTAGCACCAGTCTATATGTGAAAGAGAAGGGGGAAGTTAGCAAAAGTCTGTATGAGATAGTGGAGCAAGTGACCTCAGGTATTGTTCTGTACGAGTTTACATTTGTTTCCGAGCCAGTGTAGCTGGTTTTCTATGGAAAAAAACTTTTCAGTGTGCTTTCTGAAGAATTGGTTGTATACAGACCCCCTGCCTCACCCCCCCAGTTTCTGGTTCATTTTGCGGCGTGGCTCCCTCATTTCCTCTCTACTGAAATGTATAACTTCATCATGGTGTTTTCAAAACATCCGATGCGACGACCCCAAGTCTCATCGCCTCTCAGTTTCTTTCTCCCTTCTCTTGGCCCTCTTGCATATTACAAGCTCTCCACCCACAAAGATGGAACTCTCTTGAGTGGTCTTCGTGTCGTCTCTGAACAATTTGCTTAATTCAATACTTCTCCTATGATATAATTGCAATTAGTAAAGAGAAAACAGTCACTCACGTCCTTCTCCTTATTCGTTTGTTGTTGTAGTCAGCTGCCACGGCTCGGGTGCTAATCCCATAGTAAATTAATGTCCGCAAACTTCAAGCGAGATGTGTGGAGCAAGCTCCTGCATAGGAAATTTTTATTGGACATGCAAGCGGGAAGTAGTTTTTAAAAGAATATCTTAAAACTTTAGTATTCCATTAATAAAAAGTTCCAAGCATGGAAACAATACGTAACATAGGGGTATTGCAGCTCAGCTAGTTTGTAGCACACTATTTCAACAGCGACGCGTTTCGGGTCACGTGACCCATCTCCTAGGCATGCTAAGAAGGGTGTAAACTGCACAGTTTAAATAGGAGTAAAACCCCGTTACGAATGGGAGCATTCAATACGCAATTATTTAATGTTGTTAATATGTCTTTTATTTTTATATTTTTAATGTTTCAACCTATATACCATTACACGAGCAAATTAAAATCATGTGAAAATACAAACAAAATGTAAAAAATTAAGTGTGTGCTAAACATGCTGTTCAATTGTAATTTGGATGTCCTGCTGATGTTCATACCACACTAGGGAAGCGTGTTTTCCAGATGGAAAATCCACCTCGCTTCTGGCTAGCAACTTTTTTTGTTACATCTCCTCAAGTGGGAGCCGTTCAATTACGCTCAATACCCTATTACTGTTAAAGGGATAAGATTCCCCGGATGTACCTTCGGCAAAATGCCTGGTACCTCTGACGTTTCTAAAGCATGCGGTCTCAATGCATCCGAAAAGATCGACGACGTATGCGGGACTTCAACGGACCCGTGGTTATCAGCCACACACTGAAATATGGCTGGTCCTCACATGTTATCAGGGTAAATCACCATTTTGGTATTACAATTATTAAAATCTGTTTAATGGGAAAGATCCTATACATTAACGTAGAAAGAAAAGTAGATGTTTTTTTCACATAACGTGCCAAAACTGTATATACTTGTGACAACATTTTAAAGAGAACCCTATGTGTATAGCCATGAGCTTTATTTGAAGGCGTAGACAAATGAATATAAGGTGCATACAGAAAGACCTATGGTTGGTGCTTTAAGACGGTACTACTCAGTATTGAATTTCAAGAGATCTTTGATGTGTTTGTGACTAAAGTATTGGCAGATGTGTTTTTAAAAATGTAACTATTTTGTGATATTGTTTACTGTAATTCGTTACAAATGTGACTGATTTTTGTCTACAGACTTTGACTTCTTCTGAAAGAGTTGAGATTTGGGATCTTAGACACTTTATCTACAGCTTTTTCAATACTTTTCGAATATCCTGACTAATCAACCTTCACACGATTGTTATGCTGCGCCTAAATTCTTGGTTTGAGTTACAATTACGTTTGATTCGAATTCAATTCCCAATTGGTACAATTGTGGTAACATATGAGGCAGCATGGCAGGAATCCCGCTTCCGATGGCTATTCCTTTGAGTGGGTTTTTTGTACTGGTTTTACTTGTTTATGTTCGGCCTAGCCCTGCAATAACTGTGAATCTAAATGGAATAGACAAATGTATGAGGATTATTTTATATGTTAAATTGGCTGCTGTCATTGTCATTAATATAAGAGATAAAACTGGCTAATCAAATAGACTAATCCCTACCAGATAAGATGTGATCGCTCAATATTAACGGGAGTACCATTTATAAGTTAGAGACAAAAGATGTGTGTTAAAGAAACATCTTTCCTCCAGTCTGCCATATAGATATTGCCAAGGATGGCGAAAACCTAGCGCTCATGAGGGCCCCAGTAACTAGTGGAAAAAAAGGCGATCAAACAAAAAAAATATGGGAAAGGAGAATCTACAGCCAAAATTAAAAAATGTTGCTTCTCTTTAGAGAAGCACGGTAACGCTCCAAAAAATTGGACAGGACAGGGAGGGCCTGGCGTGGGGGGTGCTGGGGGATGTCCCCCACATACAAAAAAGCCAGGCCCCCCCTTGGCACATCATGATTCAACGTAAAAAAAAATTTTTTGTGTTTTAAAAAACCCGGAAGACTAGTACCAAATGTGAAATTTTGGGTATCGCCTTCCCCGTGCTCATTCAATGGCCTATGCGGGCGAGGGCCGAAAAGAGGTGGAAATCACCCTTTTTGGTTTTTTGGGGGGGGGGGAAGCATGTATTATGGGGTTTTTACGGATTTTTTTTTATTTTTTTCAGCCAAGTTTTCGGTAATGATCCCTGCTAACCTGGTTAGAAATAAGATTGACTTTCCCATATGATCAGTGGGTTTATGTGTGAGATGTTTTTTTGGGTTGTACTGTAACAAAAAATCAAAACCTCTCCTTATAGCCCCCTGTCTAAAATGAAAAACCCCCCCCCCCCCCTTTGTTCTTTTTTGACTGACCTGTCATTATGTTTAATCCTCAACCTTTTTCGTTCTTATTAGTAAAATTAGAAGACAATTTTTATGTCATTTAGATCTCATTTTCTATAAGGAAAATTAGCCCTCTCAGCCCCTTTCTTGGAAAATGTCATTGGGACAATTAGTGTTGAAAAACCCAAATAAAAAAAAAAATCATCCCTAGATCGACAGAAAGGGGGGATACGGGCGACCACGTTAGTCAGCGCCCCCACAAGAGGGGTTAATGAGGTCAAAAAAACGGAGGGGGAGGTGGAAAACCGGGTTTCCCAACCCCAAATGGGGGGCCCGGGGATTCTGCAAATTTCGGAAGTATTAGTCCTGGTTTTTAAATTATCGGTTTTCATTTCAGAAAAACTAATTCAATCTGTTTGGGATTAGGTTTTCCCCCCGTGAATTTTTTGAAGTTTCCAAACCTATTGTGTAAAAAATTTTGTGGTCTCATTTGAAAAAACCATTTTTGTTCTGGAGAAGATGTTTGTGAGCGAACTACTTCACAGCATCATAGAGGTTCAGACACTAGTCGTACCGAGGATGTTATTCCAGAATTCAATGAACTAATTGGTATCAAACAATTCGCCGTTTTCGGTGGTCTATATGGGGTATTGATCATGATATGAAGAGGTGGATTAACAGTTGCCAATACGATTTTATCGGTCAATCTAGTTTTCCAAATGGAAATTTTTAAAAAGGATTGAGGAGGACTGATTTCCTTATATAAAATAAATTTAAATGAGCAAAATAAATTGTTTTAATTTGATAAAAAGGGAAACGTAAAGCTTTGAGGGTAAGAAAATAATACGGGTCTATCAGACAAGAGAAAGGGGGGGGGCCATTGCATTTTAGACGGGGTTATTAGGAGGAGTTATTGATTTTGTTCAAGATCTACAAAAAATCTCCAAACAAAACCCACTGAGTCTATAGGAAAGATTTTCTTTGTTCAAAGCCAGGGTGTAGCGTGGGGGTCATTCCCAATAAATTGGTGTAAGGAAGAAAAATTTCCGGTAATACCATAATCTGTTTTCCCCAAAAATCCCAAAGGGGGTTTCCACTGCTTTTGGGCCCCCATGTTCGGATAGGCCATTGAATGAGCAGCTGGGAGGGGTCGACCCCAATTCAAATTTGGTATTGTTTCCCGGAATTTTAAAGGACCTAAACGTTGGTGTTTATTTTTGGAATTTTGAGTGGCCCACAGGGGGGCCCGGTGCCCTGTGATGGGTGGGACTTACCCAGATCCCTCAGGGCCCAGGCCCTCCTTCTGTCAAATTTTTTGGAGCTTTCCCGTGGCTTCTCTAAAGGAAGCAAATTTTTTTTTTTTTGGTTGTGATTTTCCTTTTCCCAAATTTTTTTTATTTTTGATCCCCTTTTTTTTCCCAGAAATTAACGGGGGCTAATGAGCGCTGGTTTTTGCCCCCTTTGGCGAATATTTTGGGGCAGTGGGGGAAGTTTTTTTTTAAACACCACCTCTTTTTTGAAAGCATTAAAATGGTACCTGTTTTATTGACGATTCATCTTTTTTGGGTGGGGATGTCTATTTTACCCAGTTTTACCGTTATTAATGTCAATGACATGCAGCTCCTTTTACTTGAATTAACCTCATCTTTTAAAATTTTTTAGATGCCAGTTATTGGCGGGATGGGTCAAAACAAGAAAAAACCCATAAAAAAACCCCACTCAAAGGATTCCCTTTTCTGAGAGGGGATTCTCCCACCCATTTCCTTGTACAATTGGGGGAATTGATTCGAACAAAAAAAATTTGCTAAACCCCAAGAATTTAGGGGGGCAGCGGGGAAAAAATCGGGGAAGGGTTTGTTTGTGGGGTTTTCTGAAAAGGTATTAAAAAAGGCTTTTGTAAGGGCGACTTAGAGTTTCGGGTGGGGGGCTTTTCCATAGTTTTCGGGCGTTTTGCCGTTTTTATGTCGGGGGGTGCCTCAACAAAATATGTAAAGTCCGAAAACCCTCCCCGGTGTTGGCGAGTGCGGGGCTGCCCCGGATTCGTCGCGGAGGTAGTGGGGTTTTCCCATGGGGGGGAAAAGTAAACCGTGCCTCGCCGTGTTTGGGCGCAGTGCGGGGCCGAGGCAGTGGGGGGATTTGTCGACGTGCGGGACGCGCCAAAATTTCTGTTCCGATGCGGACAGGCGGAAAACGCGAGAAATCATTCCCGTCGGTGGGAGTATGAATCAAAAACGTTTTAAAAAGGGTTCAACATTTCAGGAAAAGAGCTGAAACCAAAAAAAATTAAAAATTTCATAAAAAAAAATCACTTTCCAATTCCCAAATTTGAATTTGGATATTGGAAATTGCCCGGAAATACAGTAATTCAAATTCAGAAAAGTATTCTTGGTTTGGGGAAACGGTCATTTGAAAAAGGAGGAAAGGGAACCCTTTAAAAAAATTTGGGGAACTTTGGGGGCCAATCAGAAACAAAAAAAGGGACGTTCAAAAAAATTAAAATGCAAAAAAAAAAACTGAGGGGTTTAGTAGGGGGGCTTGGGTTCAGCCCAAACGAATGGAGGAAAAGAAATTAAACCTTGGAGAATTTTTGACCAATCAGAATCAAAGGGGGACAGTTAAATTACTTTAAGGCAGAATAGAGTGTTGGCTGGTAGCGGGGGCTTGGCTATCCCAGCCAATCAGGCGAAAACTACTTCTCCCATTGTGTTATGGGGGAGGGCGCACTGAATTCGGCGTCAGCGCGGCGGAGAAGTATTAAAAAAAAAATCTTTTTTTAAAGTGTAAAAAATTATCACTAAAAACCTGAAAAAATTCGTAAAAAAAAATCCCTTAAAAACCCCAAAAAGGTTTGTACGAGACGCGCTACATAGGGAAATTTCAATATGAGAATTGGGGGAATACTTAAATTTAAATTGTTTTAAACTTTTCATTGGTCGGGATAAACGCCATCGTTTGGGCGCGTGGCCCTTTTTTCTAGGAGGAGAATTGCCCAAAAGATAGGGGACGGGGGCCCCCCTTCTAATTGAGAAAAATTGACCAATCATATTCTAAGGGGGGACAGTTAAAATAAATAAAAAAGGGGAAAAGAGCGATTGGTTGAAGCGGGGGGGGTGGGCTATCCGGCCAAAAGGGCGAGCTACTTTTCTAGGTTTTTGGGGAAAAAAAATTGCGGGAGCTTGTGATTGGTAAGTTAAAGGGCGCCGTTATTTGGCCCTGGGAGGGAGCGAGCTTATGGGTTTCTATTTCAATAGAAAAAATTTTTTCTGGGCAAATCAAATTTTTAAAAACCCACAAAATTGTCTGATGTGTTTAAAATGAATAATATTGGGGGTAACGAAAAAAAATATTAAAACAAAAAATATGTTTTTTTTTATTTTTTCTTTGCCCCCCCCCCCCCATTTTATTTTATTTTATACGAAAATAAAAAAAATCATGTTTTATTGAATTAAAATTTTTTTTTTTTTCCCCCTCGTTATTATTCATTTTATATACACATCGGGACAACTTCTTTTAGTCTTAGAATTTGATTTCGGACTTGTACAGTTTTATTTCAGATTGCATTAGAAAGCCCATAGGAGCGTCGCTCGCTCTCCATTGGTCCAAATAATTTAGCCAATCACGAGCTCGCTCGCAATTTCTTTTCCCCATAGACTCTATGAGAAAGTAGCTCGCACTCTGATTGGCTAAGCTGGACGACCCCCCGCCGCTTCAAACCAATCAGCTCGTTTCTGCCTTTTTACTGTATTTTAAACTGTCCCGCCTTGGAATATGATTGGTCAATTTTTTCCTTTGGTTAGAATGGGTCCTGTCGCCCCTATTCTGATTGGTCAATTTCTCCCCCATAGGATTTAATGGGCCACTGTCGCTCCTATTCTGATTGGCTGGTTTATGCCGACCAATGAGAATTGCTTAAAACAATTTGAATTACTGTATTTCCGGCGATTTCTCTATTGCAATTCCCTATGTAGCGCCGTCTCGGCGACAAACGCGTTTTCGGGGTTTAATGATTTTTTTTAACAGAAGGTTTTAGCGTTTTATTGATTAATGTTTTACATTTAATCAAAATGTTTTTTTCTTATTAATATTCATGCCGCAGGCGCTGAGCGCGAGATTTCAGTGCGCCGCTCTCTCCATAGACAAACAATTGGGAGAAGTAGCTCGCCCCTCTGATTGGCGGGGATAGCGAAGCCCCGCTAGCTCACCCAAATTTCAGCTCTTTTTTTGTTTTTTACTGTATTTTGAACTGTCCCGCCTTGGATTTTGATTGGTCCAAACTTCTCATAGGATATAATGGGTCTTTGTCCTCCTATTCTGATTGGTCAAAACTTTCCATAGGATATAATGGGTCTTTGTCGCCCCTCTTTCTGATTGGTCAAAACTTCTCCATAGGATTAATGGGTCTTGTCGCTCCTATTCTGATTGGCTGGCTTCTGCGACCCAATGAGAAGCGCTTAAACAATTTAAATTACTGTTTTTCCCCGGCAATTCTCTCTATTGCATTTTCCCTTATGTAGCGCCGGTCTCGGGCGACAAACGCGTTGTTAGGGATTTTAATGCTTTATTTTTAAAGAAGGTTTCAGCGCTTTATCTGTTAATGTTTTACACTTAATAAAAATTTTTTTTTTTATTTCATACTCCATGCCCCACGGCGCTGAGCGCCGAGATTGCATTGCGCCCATTCTCCATAGACTACAATGGGAGAAGTAGCTCGCGCTTCTGATTGGCTGGGATAGCAAGCCCCCGCCGCATTAACCCAAACAGCTTTTTCAGCCTTTTTACTGTATTTTGAACTGTCCCGCCTTGGATTTTGATTGGTTCAAAATTCTCCATAGGTATAATGAGTCTTTGTCGCTCTATTCTGATTGGCCGAGTAGCCCAAGCCCCGCTAGCTCAACCAATCAGCTCTTTTCTGCATTTTTACTGTATTTTGAACTGTCCCGCCGTTGATTCTGATTGGTCAATCATTCTCCATAGGTTTTAATGGGTCACTGTCGCTCCTATTCTGATTGGCTGGTTTATGCCGACCAATGAGAATAGCTTTCAGATTTTGAATTACTGTATTTCCCGGCAATTTCCAATATCCTAGTTCTGGATATTGCGCCGTTCTAGATTTTTGGAAAGTGATCTTTTTTTTAATTAAGTTTATTTTTTACGTTCAGCTCTTTTCTGACACTGTTTTCCGCCTTTATTAAAGGCGATTTTTTTTTCGGATTCATACTCCTGCTGCACGGGCGGAGCGCCGAGATTTTTGTAGCGATCTTCTATGTTTCCTCGCATGTTCCGATTTCCCGCTTCACTTTTGCCTCCGCCGGGCATTTAGACCAAAATAACCAAAGGGCTGCCTGTCGGAGCTGCCGAGCGCTGCACTGCGCCTCGCTTTGCCGACTCGCCATCGTACATGCCTCGCAGTTTTCGAGCGCGCCACGTCCCGCCCCGGAACGCCTTCACCGCGCCCACACCGCGCCCATTGCCCGCCCCTTCATGCGAGGCGCAGCTGAAAGTGGCGAACGCTGCGCCTAATACCGCATCCCTGCGTCTGACAGCGGGATTCGGGCCGGTGAGACGCAGTATACGCCAAAATACAGGCGTAAAGCACCGTATACTTGTCGCCCAATGTGTACAGTAAACAATATCACAAAATAGTTAACATTGTAAAAACACATCTGCCAATACTTTATGTCAACAAACACATTAAAGATCTCTTGAAATTCAATACTAGGTTTGTACCTCATAAAGCACCTACCATAGGGTCTTTGGTATCACCTAGTATTCATTTGTCTACTCCTTCAAATAAAGCTACATGGCTAGACACTAGGGGTTTCTTTAAATGTGGCCACAATATATGTACAGTTTGCACTTATGTGAAAAAAACATCTACTTTTTCTTCCTACGTTAATGGTAGATCTTTCCCCATTGAAAGTTTTATAAATTGTAATACCAAAATGGTGATTTACCTGATAACATGTGAGGACTGCCATATTCAGTGTGTGGGCTGTACCACGGGACCGTTGAAGTCCCGCATACGTCGTCATCTTTCGGATGCATTGAGACCGGCATGCTTTAGAACGTCAGCAGTATCCAGGCATTTTGCCGAGGTACATCAGGGGAATCTTAGTCCTTTAACAGTTGTGGGTATTGAGCGTATTGATCGGCTTCCCCGTGTGAGGAATGGTACAAAAAGAAGTTTTGGCTAGCCATGAAAGCGTGGTGGATTTATGTCTCATCTGAAACACGCTTCCCTGAGTGGTATGAACATCAGGCAGGACATCCAATATTACTATTGAATCATGTTTAGCACACGTAATTTTTTACATTTTGTATTGTATTTTCACCGATTTTAATTTGCTTGTAATGTATTTAGGATTGAAACAGTTAACGGATTGAAGTGCTCCCATGTCGTATCGGGTTTTTATCCTATTTAAACTGTGCAGTTACACCTTGCATTACCAGTATTAGGTCACGAGAACCCGAAAAGCGTCGATGTTGATAAGGTGAGACTACAAACCTGGCTGCTGCATCCTCCGTTTGTTACAATTGTTTCCATGCTTGGAACTTTTTAATGGAATAATAAAGTTTGAAGATATCTTTTAAACACTTCCCGGCTGCAGTACATAAAATTTCCTATGCAGGAGCTGGCTCACCTCTCGTGAACTCTGATCATAAACTCCATAACTATCACAAATTCTCAGCCTTCTCTGGACACACTTGCCAATCACACATTCAGAAATATCCGCTCCATTAAAACTCAGGAACTCACAGACACCATACACTGCCCCCAATTTCCTCCATCTCCTGACCTGACCTGACTGTCAAACAATATAATGAAACTCTCTCAACCACCCTGGACATATTGGCACCACTCACACATCGCACCCCCACAGTCAGACGCTGGCAGCCTTGGCACACGCCTCAGACTTGCTTCCTGCAGCGATGTTCCAGATGTGCTGAACATCTGTGGTGAAAATCAAGGCTACCTGCAGACTTTCTCCACTATAAAATTCATGCTCAGGACTTACCGCAATGCCCTTCACTGCACCAAACAAGAATATGTCACCTCTCTCATCTCAATATTACACAACAACCCAAAACGCCTGTTCGACACCTTCCACTCCCTCGTCAGGCCAAAAGCTCAGGTCCCGGTAACTAAGCTCTGTGCTGAAGACCTGGCCACTAACTTCAAAGCCAAAATCTATAGTATCCGGCAAAACATCTCATCCCAATCCCCAAGTAACACCCATCCTGTTCCTCCCCGTACATCCTCTAGTCTGCTCTCAGCCCTTGACCCAACGACAGAAGACATGCCCAGGCTTCTCTTGTCTGCTCTTCCCACCACCTGCTCTAGTGACCCCATTCCCTACCACCTTGTCCAGTCCATTTCTCCACCTATCCTCTCTCACCTAACTACAATCTACAACCTCTCTCTCTCCACTGGGATCTTTCCATCTTCGTTTAAACACTGTACTATAACTAAAAAAGCCCTCTCTGGATCCATCCTGTGCTGCTAACTACCAACCAGTCTCTCTAACCTGCCCTTCATCTCTAAAATCCTGGAATGCTTGGTCTACTCTCTGCCTAATCCGCTAATCTCCTGCTTACGCTCTTCTTTGACCCTCGGCAATCAGGTTCCACTCTCTACACTCCCACGGAAACTTCTCTAGCTAAAGTTTCAAATGATTCCTCACTGGCTAAAATCCAGGGAACTCACCTTTGATGCTTGTTCTGGATCTGTCTGTAGCATTTTACACTGTTGATCATCATCTTTTCCTCAGCATGCTCAGCACCATTGGCATCCAGGACACTGCTCTCGCTTGGTTCTCATCCTACCTTTCTAATCGCTCCTTCAGTGTCTCATTTTCAGGTTCTACATCCGCTTTCTCTTGCTATTGGGTTTCCTCAGGCATCGGTTCTAGGTCCTCTCCTCTTTTCAATCTGCAAAGCTCCCATAGGACAAACCAACAGCAGATTTGGCTTCCTGTACCATCTCTGTGCTGATGACACCCAATTATAGATTTCCTCCCGAGACCTTACTCCTACCCTGCTACAAAACACCATTGACTGTCTGTCCGCTGTCTCTGACATCATGTTTTCCCTCTATCTTAAACTAAACCATCACTAAGACTGAACTTCTTGTCTTTCCACCATCTACTAACCGACCCCACCCTGCATAAATTCCCTCAATTGAGCACCACCATAACTCCTGGGCAGTAAGCCGCTGTTTTGGGGTTATTCTAGACTCTGATCTGTCCTTCACCCTGTATATCCAATCCCTTGCCCACTCCTGTCATCTGCACCTCAAGAACATTTCCAAAATCCGTCCTTTTCTCACTGTGGAAACAACAAAAACCCTCATTGTTGCTCTTATTCTTTCTTGTCTTGACTCCTGTAACTTCTTGCTTATCGGTCTCCCTCTCTGTAAACTCTACCCTCTCCAAACTGAAATGCACAGCCCGGCTGAGTCTTTACTTTCCAGCGTGCTATACTGATGCTCTACCCTGTTCAGTCACTGCACTGTTGCCATCAGTAAAGGAGACACACATACTCTCACCCAATAGAAGCTCTCGCACACGCTGCACCCCCCTACATCTTCTTCTTCATTTCTATCTTCTACCCTACCTGGTCTCTCCGCACTGATGCTGATATCAAATTACAGGCTTCAATCATGCAAAGCTCCCATGCCCATCTCCAAGATTTAACACGTGCTGCACCAATTCTCTGTGGGAACATCGACCATGTTACCAACAGGCACAATCCATAACCATTACATAGTTTTAAGAGTGCCCTGAAAATACATCTTCTTAGGTAGGCCTACCAAGATCCCTAATTGCTAACCCCCACCTTCTATCAACACACTTCTGTCATTCTGTCACTCCCTACACTAGGTCACTAACAGGCACTTATCTATATAAGTATTGTCAGGGTGGCAGGTTCGAATTTTTATGTAAACCATCCCAAATTTATAAAACATGTCTGGACCATTGTAAACTTAGCATTTCTCACCCCACATCTTACCCATACAGCCTAAGGCTGTGTTCACACGGCGTAATTGCAGTGCGTACAGTACGCGCCGCAATGTGCCGGGTGTATTTTGGAGTCGCACTCATCAGCGCGTATTGCCAAAGCACGTCAGCCCCATTGACATGCATTACTCGCACTTATCTCCCCGCGCGTACAATATGATCATCGGGACGAGGCATAATCCATAGTTCTTTATGAGAGCTATGGATTACCGTGTATAACGTGCAATACACGCCGAAATGCACGCCAAAATTATGCCATGTGAACATACCTTAATAGATTGTAAGCTCCCGCGAGAAGAGCCCTCACATCTTGTGTCTCATCTTGTGTCACTTATACCCTCTTAATTGTAAAGCGCTGTGGAATAAATAAAGATTATTATTATTTCTGTACAATGCGCCCCAGATCTTTGCTTATGCCCATCACGCACGGTGCCATAGTTTTCAAACATTTCACACATTCTCAAATTTTCATTGCCATTTCAAAATGAGCAATCTATATGATTCTTAAATCAGTCGTGCAACTACTGCAATCAACAGCATGATACTATATATGGCCACTATAATTCAATGCAAATTTTTTTTAAAAAAAGGTCATAAATAACCACTGTTGAAGTGTCTATACATTTTTGAGACAGTGTATGTAATACTGAGACCTAGTGGAACATAAAAATCCTTCCTATTGTATTTCAGGGGAACGCCCAGAATGATTCCTGGATTTTCGCCCTTGCGGTTCTTCTCAGCAGCACCCTGGTACTGAACACTATAGGGACTATTGACCAACAGACTATGGACCAGCTCCAGTATCCTTTACATTAGTTCTGGGGGGTGCAGAAAATGTATGGCACAATCAGGTATGTGCATTGAGAAAATATCTACATGTTTGGTTCTTGCAGGGATTTGAACCTAGGTCCTCGATGCTGAAAGGCAGAAGTGCTAACCAGTCAGCTATATCATAGCTACTCATAGTGCTTGTATTTAGGGTTACAGGTTGGGTCACTCGCTATGTAGTTCACCCAAATATACACACCTCTTTTAGAAGATACTGAAAGCAGAAGAGAGTGAGCAGGACATGAAATTTGTTCGTAGTACACTCCCTATAAGTAATAATTATTGAACAGAGTACTTGAAAATGTTTTCTAAACAAGACAACCCTTTTAAACTACTTACATTATCACAAGTCTTGATTTAGTGTTCTCTAGTAAGTTACAAAACCTTAATATAAGTTTCTGAGACAGATCCTCTGCCGTTCCAGTGGTGTTGATACGGGCCTCCCTGCTTTTTGGAGGTTTTCGACAAAATTAGATTCAGGACAACTTTAGATTTGGGTTGAATTTGACTAGAATTCACAGCACAAAACTATTTTTTAATATTCACCAAGATATCTGATCCTTATCATAAAACCTAGCTTTAAACCACATATCAAAAAGCTTCAAAACATTAACACCAAGTCCAAGGGGCCGTTCAGCTGCGTGTTGGATACATGTTGGCTGCAGCAGGATCGCACCGTATAGTTTTAAATAAGGCATCTGCTGCGTCTTTCAGACCAAGAATTGACAGGTCAATTCTTGGAACGGATCCGAAAGACACAATGAGACGCGTATCGGTGATCTCTTGTCTGAACGCCGATGCGTGTTTCGTATTAAAGCAATGTAAAGCACACTACTATTTATTAGATGCGTGTTTGGGTCCATTTGAGGTCCCACAGAAGGATTCAAACACGCATCCAAAAGCTTATGTTCACACGGACTCAACACACCGTGTGAACGTACCCTAAACAATGCTTCGATAAACAGGTCTACACTGACTTCCGGTTCCGGCGCACATGTGAGGAGAAGGTGAGGAACGCAGCTCCGGAACGCGCTCCCTATAGACTTAGCACCCCGCCCGACCTAATCGCCAGCATAGACGGTGCTAACAAGGCCAGTACCCAGACACCCGCTCGCGTAACCCAGAGAGCGGGACTCGACAGCCAGCTGCGGGGGAGCATGAATAACAGCCCAGACTCCACATAGCTTATCTGCAGAGCGATGTGTCTCAAGATTGGCGCCCAGCCTCATGTAACTGTCCACAAGAAGTGGCAGAAGGATGCAGCAGGCAGGCCAGGGAGCTCAGGAGGATCGGGCAGACATCCCTGGGACTGAGGTAATAACAGGGCAGACATGGAGTTGTGATGAACTAGCTGCAAATGTAGCTACCCTCATAGCCCCTGCTGAGCAACAGCAGCATTTGGAGAACACTGTCGCAAAATCAGTCCACAAGCATCATGGCATCTACACTATCTGCCCTGCAGGCAGAAGTTTCCTAATCAGGCTGCCCAGCTCACTGACTATGGAGCAAAGACTAAGTTGTTGTAGAAGAGACATCTTTGGTCTAGAAATGCCTTGCAAAAGTTACAAAAGAACAATTCCTTGCTGTAAACCAAAATAGAGGACTAGAAAATCGCTCCAGCGAAATAAATTTTGGCGCATTATGAGGCATCCCGGGAAAGCGTGAAAACAATCAGCTTTACCACAACTATGCAGTCAGATAGCTATTCCATCCCTGTTGGGTATTGACAAGCACTTAAAAGTTGAGAGGCCGCAAGAATTGAGGGCCCCCAAGGAAGGAACGAATCGACAAGGGGATAACGATAACAGTTATAGTACAAACTTGGACTTTGCAGAAAAAACTCGCTGATGCAGGCTATAGGAAAAATGGAGGGCAGGTGCAGCATGAGGGGCAGAAATTCTTAATGTTTTCAGACTACTCTGTGGAAGTCTCTAAGAAGAGACGCGCCTACAAAGAAATCCTGCGTCACTTTGGCCCGCAAGCGGATTAGTTTATTCTCCAATACCTGGCAGTGTTAAAAATTTCTTCCGACAATGCGAAGCCCACACATGTAACTCACCAGAGGAAGCCCAAAAAGCATTAGCCTCCTTAATTATCCCAAAAACCGCTCTAAGCGAAGAGGGTGAGGCACTGCAGGTTTCGGAGGAGGACTTAGATGCATCGCAACCACGGGGTAACCTACCCAAGCCCCATATCTCAAGGGAACCGGGGTCTCCTGATCAATCAAGGAACTAGTGAGGTGATCTCGGGGACATATTACTAAGGGAGGTTTACCCAATATAAGGGGGCCCTGGGAAGTTGAAAAGGGATGGACTTCTACAGCTTCGGTTCAAGAGCTGCTTATTGGGTTCAGTGTGCAGGCTGTAAACTGCCATGAAGATAGGATGTTATATATAGAGATCTATTTGAGTTAGGGAGTAAAAAGTAATGATACAGGAAAGGGTGATGTGGATAGGAGGAGAGATTCTTAGAGGGGAAAAAAAGAGTGAGATGAAGACAACAGGGAAGGTATTTCTCACATGTGAAAAAAGTAAAGTCAGCGACAGGAGATGGGTAGAGAGGAGGGGAAGGTGGAATGGATTTGTATTAGACAGTTTTTTTGTATACAGTATTCGTGTGTTTAGGGTTAATCGTGTGCATCCAAAATCCACAATGATTCTATAACCACTGGAGGAAGCCACCAATGTAGAAAGTGGTAGCTGGAATGTAAAGGGTTTGCGGTCCTCCTCACAAGAGAAAGATGGTTCTGCGTACATCTTGGGAAATGAAGTTAGATCTTGCCTTAGATTGCAATAAATGCACCTGGAATGAGGGGAGATTTCAACAGGATGCACAAAGCGGGGGTGTGGGGAGGTGTGAGGGTTCGCATAGCAGATTAAGGGAAATCTGGCGTTGTTGGTTTCTACCACATAAAGAACATCGTGTGCAAACTAATTTACTAACAAACTGAACCAGAGAAGGAAGATGGATAAATATATAGTGCTTGATAACCCTCTACTGTCAGAAACAAGTATAATACAAATTTATTGCTCCTAACAAGAGAGACAGGCCATTCTTTGCTATATAGTACAGTTGGTGATGTGGGGGGGAGGACAACAATAATGTTATTATAGTGGAGACTTTCAATTGGTGTAATGAGTATTTTGAGAGATAGGAAAGAACGGGATCACTGCCGCCAGACATAGAGACCGAGAAAGTCATTGCTAAAAGAGCTTGTGGTGAAGGTACACAGCTCGTAGAATATTGGAGATCATCTAACCCAGCAGAGAGACAATCACACACTTCACACATGCGAGACAGTCATAGTCCTCTACAGATTTATTCTTGGTGCCCAGAACCTAGTCAAACAAAATAGAGGTTTGGGGATTAGTATGACATAATTATCTCTGACCAGCACCGATCAGCAAATAATATTAGGGGAAACACACAAACGTGTGGTCCACAGATATTTAGGGAGGTTTCCCTCATTCATTACAAATGAACGAACAGTTCAGAGACATCCTAAAGGTTGGTGGTGGGAATATGAAAGGGATAACAAGGATCAGTCAGAGGATGTAATTTCTATATTTGGGACACGGCAATAGTGCTGTTTTTTAATAGAGAAGGATTTGGGCACAAAAAAAATAAAATCTCTAAAGCGCTGGTAGAGGCAACCTCGACTTTAAGAACTACATATACCAAATTCTTACAAAACCCGAGCACAGATAACAAGGAGAAGCGGTATCAGCTAAAGACACCTATGATTTGATTATCGAAGGTATAAAGGAAGATACCTAAGCGACCTTTAAAAATATCTCCTACAAACACTGGAACAAAGCAGGAGGGTGGAAAAAAAATAAACTGTTGGCCAATTTTAGTTAGGGGGCGGAGAACAGTTTTACTACATCCTGACTATGCAATGTATGGAGGCAGTGTAATTCTACAAATGATCCAAAGCAGATTAACTGCGAAGTTTGAGGGAGTAATTTCTCGAGATCTAATATCACAATCCCCATATGAATCTGGAAAAGGGTCGAGTATTTCTTGAAGGATATACGCAACCCATGGTTTTAGACAGATAGGATCGAGGGGTTTTTAAATAGGGAATATCGGTTGGAAGAAATCTCTGAGGTCATTAAAAACTACCCACTAGGGAAAGCACAGGTCCAGACGGATTTTCGGGGATTTCTATAAGTATTTGGAGAAGAAATGACACCCCGTATAAAGGGTTTTCAATGCAATCATTATACCGACAGAATGCTACCCACAGAGGACCTGGGCTTATAGATAGGGTCCTACAACAAGCCAGGGAGGACAACACGTGCCAGGGTCATATAACCAATATCTATTAAAAAAATCAAGATGTAAAGAGTTGTCAAAGGTCATGCAAATAGATTGTCCCTCATTTTTGCCCTAGATAATAGGACCCATCAGATGAGATTCGTTAAAAAGGAGATCAGGGAACAAAAATATTAGATGGTTTTATCAGCTCAGATAGCACAGAAAAATTGTGGAGCAAAGTCAAAGGTCCACTCTTGTCCTTAGAACGCCGAAAAGGCATTTGATAATGTTCACTGGAATGGATAAACCTCGTCCCTAGATAGAAAATGGGGGTAACTGGCTGTGTGAGGACATACATAAAGTGGCTATGTATAAGAACCCCCAAGCGAAAAATTAATAGCTCCAGGTTTCATATCTGAGGCCTTTAAATAACAAAAACGGGACCGGCATGGTTATGTCCCACTCTCCCCTTTGGTGTTAAAATATAGGCATTGGGAACCCCTAGCCCTATTTTCTTAGACAAAAAAAATATACGAAGGAATAACAATAGGCAAGGTAGAAGACTAGGTTAGTATGTTTCGCAGATTAATGCTTCTATTTTTTGGGGAACCCAAAAAAAAATAAAAAAAAAAAAAAAAAAACCCCCCCCTAAGGACCAGTGAGAAAGGGTCTTGAGTCTTTAGATTGGTTTCGGGCAGATTCTCGGTTACGAAAAAAAACAAAGACAAATGCCAATTCCTTAGAACTAGGTGGGTAAGGGACAGCTTACTAGAGGTGAATTAAGGAGAGTGGAAGGAGCCCTCTTCATTCGATCACCTATTTAGGAATTAAAATTGGAATCAGTCATCATCCCTCTAACATTTAAACTTTGCACCATCAATAAAGAAGATTCACGGAAGAACTGTCCCGTGGCCACAATCTCCCTCTCTTCTTGCTGGGGACGGATCCAAATCAATAAAAATGGTTAGCTGTTCCTTAGGCTTTGTAACCACTACCAGAATGTGCCGATACTAATCAAACATAAAGACATCAATCTGCCAAGAAAAAAAGGGGGGGGGGGGGGGAGCTTTTCTGAAATTTCATATGGAGCAGATAGAAAGGAAAGGCGATAATAGCTATGAGCAAGTTGGGGCTTAGGAAAAGTCAAGGGGGAGCCCAATTACCCGAGATTAGAACTACATAATTTGGCGGCAATGTGGCCGCACATTCTGACTGGTACCATGACACGAGTTTATTATCTCAAATACACAGGCGAGGTTCAGTTGCACCCCCATGGATCTAAAGGCAATCTTGCTAACCCCATATCAATATAAACTACTCCCATGTATCACTTAAGGAAACATTCTATATGAGATACCCTGCAACAGGGGCTTAACTACAGGGGGTAGCAGGGGTAAAGAAGTTGCTACGGGGCCCAGTGGCTTGGGGACCCCGCGGCCCCGGGCATGCGCTACCACCTCTGCTAACCCCAGTAGCCGCCCCCTTGCTTCCACAGAGGCGATCTCTTAATATGTAATGCACGTCCGTTGCGACTCACATACATATTAAGATGAAAGGCTGAGCAGGAGAGCTATGCGCACCCTGCCCCTGCCGTACATCGCAGCGCAGGCGGCGCGTGCGGAAGTTGACTTCATTCGTAGCCGTCTGCCGAAGCTGTCCTGTCGCTTCGGCCGCACAGCCTAAAGCAGCAGGCTATTGGGGCTGGAGGAGACGAGACGGTTCGGGGGAGCGCAGCAGGTAAAGTAATGAGCAACGGGGTGGGGGTGTTTGAATAACCTACCAGAGGGGTGCTCTAAAGGAAGGGTGTGGGGGGGGTGAGAAATACCTACAGGGAGCTCTAAAGGAAAAGGGGGAGAGGGTAGGAAGAATACCTACAGGGGGCACTAAAGGAAGGGGTGGGGGGGGGGAGAAATACCTACAGGGGGGGCTGCAAAAGGAAAGGGGAGTGGGGGGTGTAGGATACTCTACAGGTGTGGCCTAGAAGGAAGGTGTTGGAGTGAAAAACCTACAGGGGGGCAGGGGGGCAAAGGAAGGCGGTGGGGGGTTGAGAAAACCTACAGGGGGCTCTAAAGGAAGGGTGTGGGGGGGAGAATACCAACAGGGTCCTCTAAAGGAAGGGTGTGGGGAGGGATAGAATACCTACAGGGGAGCTCTAAAAGAAGGGGTGGGTGTGTATAATACCTACAGGGGGGCTCCCTGAAAGGAAAGGGGGTGGGGGAGAAAGAATACCTACAAGGGAGGGCCTCTAAAGAAGGGGGTGGGGGAGAATACCTCAGGGGGGCTCTAAAAGGAAGGGGGTGGGGGGGGAGAGAAATACCTACAGGGGTTCTAAAGAAGGGGGTGGGGGTGAGAATAGCCTACGGGGTGCTCTAAAGGAAGGGGTGGGGAGAATACCCTACAGGGTGGTGGCACTAAGGGGTGTGGGGGTGAGAATACCTACAGGGGGGCTCTAAAGGAAGGGGGGGTGGGGGGTTGAGTGAATACCTAACAGGGGGGCTCTAAAGGAAAGGGGGTTGGGGTGAGAATACCTAAGGGGGGCTACTAAAGGAAGGGGGTGGGGTTATATAATACCTACAAGTGGGGTCTCTAAAGGAAGGAGTGGGGGGTGAGATTACCTACAGGGGGCTCATAAAGAAGAGGGTGGGGTGGGGGGTGATAAATACCACCATGGGGCTCTAAGGAAGGGGTGGGGGGGTGAGAAATACTCTACAGGGGTGCTCTAAAGGAATGGGGTGGGGGTGAGAATACCTACAGGGCGGCCTAAAGGAAGGGGGAAGGGGTTGAGAAATACGCTACACATGGGGTCTCTAAAGAAAGGGGTGGGTGGAGAGAATACCTACAGGGGGTCTCTCAGGAAGGTGGGGTGGTGAGGGGGAGAGAATAACTATACAGGGGGTCTCTAAAGGAAGTGGGTGGGGGGTGAGATTACCTACAGGGGTGGCTCTAAGGAAGAGGGTGGGTGGGGGGAGAGAATACCGACAGGGGGGCTCTAAAGGAAGGGGGTGTGGGGGGTGAGAATACCGACAGGGGGCTCTTAATAGGAAGAGGTGTGTTTGCGGGAGAATACCTAAATGGGGGGCACAAAAGTATAACAAGAAGGGGGGTGGGGGGGTGAGAATACCTACAGGGGGGCTCAAAATGAAGGGGGTGGGGGGAGAATACCTACAGGGGGTCTATAAAGGACGTGGGTGTGTGGGACAATACCTCAGTGGATGCTCCTAAAGGAAGGGGGTGGGGGTGAATCTCTACATGGGGCTCTAAAGGAAGGTGGTGGGGTGGGGATAATACCTACAGGGGCTCTAAAGGAAGGGGTTGTGGAAGCACTATACCCTACACGGGGGGCTTAGAAAGGGGGGGAGAACTAATACTCTCCATGGGGGCTCTAAAGGGGGGAAAGCCTATACCTACAGGGGGACCCTTAAAGGGGGTTGGAGAACTATGCACCTATAGGGACCCTATGATTGCGGGGGGGGGGGATGTGGAACTATCTAACGGGGGTCTCTAATCTACAGGAGGGGACTAATCCTTCCTACAGGGGCCCGTAATTCTACAGGGGTGGACTATACTGCCTACAAGGGGGCCTAAATCTACAGGGGGGGTGACTATGCTGCCTACGAGGGGGGACTATTTCTGCCTATCAGTGGGGCCCAAAAGTACAGGGTGGGAGAGGTATTCTGCTACAGGGGATTATTCTGCCTACAGGAGGGCCGCTAATCTACAGGGGGGGCTATTCTGCCTACAAAGGGGGCTCTAACTACAGTGGGGTGGACTATTCTGTCTACAAGGGTGCTCTAATTTACAGGAGCGGGAACGATTCCTGCCTACAAGGGTGCTCTAATCTACAGAGGGGGGACTATTCTGTCTACAAGGGGCTCTAATTTACGAGGGAGGGGGAACTATTTCTGCCTACAAGGGGGCCCTAAATCTACAATGGGGGCTATTCTGCCTACAAGGGGGCCCTAATCTACAGGGGGGGGGAACTTTTCTGCCACAATGGGACACTATCTACAGAGGTGCCCTATTCACCCTACAGGGGTGGCCTAAGCTACATGGGTCCCCATTCTACCCTACATAGCTAAAGCTATCTGCCCGGGGGCCCGAAGCTGCCTACATCTCCTCAAGCTACCTAGCACTGGCCCGTGGGTACTAAGCATACCTACTACCACCCGGGGGGCCCCGTTGTACCTACATTACCGACTGGGGGAGCCACCCCATAATAACCAGGGGGTAATTCTTATCATTTGGAGCCATTAAAATTGGGGTAGTTTGTATATGGAGCGGGATGTGTGCACGCACTTGGGAAAATGATTAAAAAAAGTGAGGAGTCTCAGGTGTATTGTGTGTAATATTCTACAGGACGAGTGGTGGACGGAGGAAGTCATCATGGAAGGTCTGGACCGAATAGAGAAGAAAAGAGAAAGTGAACGACTCCCTCAGCAAGACCCCACCTTGGGGGCCCTAAATGTAAGTAAACTATTTGCAAAGCACCTTATATCTGGTATCTACCACTATATGGTCACGGGGTGATGGTGGTTATTTAATACAGTCTGCAGAGCCTTGAAACACTTTTGGTATATTTTAAACCACCTTTAATATGGTCACTATATGGCTTTTACTAATTGGTCTTTGTGTACTGACCCGTAATAGTGTAGGGGTAGTATTCAGTCTGTAGTTGGTGGTAATGTGTGGTCAGGTTCTGGCGGTATAATCAGGGCCTGATGTAATAGCTTATTGGTAATACTGGTCTTAGTAAAAGTGGGATTTTGTTTGGTAGCATATAAATGGTGAGATGTATGGTGAGGTATTTTGCCCCTTGTATTATCTACATTATCTAACAGCATGTCCTGGTACATGGTCGTGGTCAGGGAGGTGGGGGGTGGGGAGGGGGCATCCAAAAGTTTGCTTTGGGGCCCTGGCTTCTCTAGTTACGCCCCTGCCTGGCAACGTGGCGCTCAGTCCGTAAACTTTTTGGGAGGCCAATGCATGTCACCAAATGGATGCCACTCTGGTCACTTCCGGAGTTCTCACAAGGCAGAGAGAATAAACTATTTGGGGTCTGGAGAAAACAAGGGGTTTCAGTTCTGGAGAACCTACTAGAGGGGCCAGGACACAAACTCATGAGTTGGGAATCGATACAGAATCATTTTGGGCTGAAGGCTAACCAGGGGTTACAATATTTGCAACTCAAAAAGTTTATCACTTCTAGGCTGGCTAATTTGGAGGCGGTGGAGGAGCCGGAAGAATTTGCGGTAATTTTGAAAAAAATGGATGGATGTGCCACACTGTCACTTCTCGATATGGGCAACAAGGGGTACGGTGCAAACGATTTTTGCCAAGTGGGAAGTGGAACTGGGTGAAACGGACATAGCGGATAAAATTCTTAAAGGCCTGGAGATGGTGAAGAAAGCGACAGTCAGTGAGGTTTGGAGGGAAACACAATTCAAAGTAGCACACAGAGCAATATATGCGTTTAACATCCCATTTGGCAAAAGCAGCCAAGGAATAAATTATCTTAATGCATGCCCTAAGTGTGGGTTGGCGAAGGCAGGCTTATAACATTGTCTTTGGGAATGTTTCCATATTCAGAAATTTTGGGTGGCGGTAGTAGCCTTTATAGAGGAGATTTGGAAATCCAGGGTGCCTTTGGAACCGCAAAGCTGCATTTTCCATTATATACTAAAGCCTAAAGGGAGGGAAGACGAGGGCGATATTTTGATTAAGAACAAAGGAGTTCATCTGGTATTGTTAGCAACAAAACGCATTATACTCAGACACTGGCTGAAAACAGAACACCCGGAGTTAACGGAGGTCAAAATAGCCATGAGACAACTCCTATTTCGAGAAAAGCTAGACACAGAAAGGAATAAGGAAAGCATGACAGGAGGCTTCTTTGGGAAGTGGAGGGAATTTATTGAAGGTACATGCAACAAACAAGAAATAGTGGAGATCATTGGTCCCTTTAAATATTCCTCCCATTACCTGAAAGAAAAAATGAGTGGGAATTTAGGGAAACTGGATATAACAGACTGAGAAGACGGGTGGAGTGGATGCTACACGAAGTTTTTAAGTTAGACTTTTACTACTTGTGTTGTACTATTGTATATTGTACTAGTGTATTATCTGTTGAAGAAAATAAGAAAAGAGGAAGGAGGGAACAGATGAACACATATATTGAGGACCTATGTTTATGCAATCATAGCTGTCTAATGTCATAAAACTGTATGAGAGGTGATTACTGTAAAGATTCAGTCTTGTGCTGTTACTTTGTCATACCAGATGTGTGATCTCTGTATTCTCCTAATAAAACACTGTTAAAAAAAAAAAAAAAAACAGGTCTACACCTACCATATTATACACAGAAAAGGAAGGACTTAAAGGGGTGTTATCGTTTCATTAAATGGTCTTCAGAATAAGGGGACAGTGAAAACAAGCACTTTGCAATTGGATGTCATTAGCAAAGCTTGCCTTGTTCTCACAGTGTCCCTTATCTTGTGTTTTTGTTTACACTGATATCCAGTGTGGGTCGAATCCCTCCTCCTTGCAATTCACTTGCTGAGAGCTCATTTACATTCTGTACACCCCCTGGGTCGATTCACGGAGCTGTGTCTCCTCACTCAAGTTAGGGGCCGTAGAAATTTTCTGTCTCCACACCGAGCAGAAACAGACTGCGGGCAGATTGTACAATGAAAAACATGACAGTTTTGTCCCTGTGCCTAACTCTCCTGCATACAGGCAGATCTGTGCCTTTCCCTTAGAAAGCTGTAATACATCTCCAGCTGTGAGAGACCCAGTGCTCAGATTAGATTGAATGCAGCCTGTGTATGTATACAGCTCTTATAAAATAAGACTGATAGGGAGAGACACAGTGATATGTGGACTCAGAGGGGGAGGGGGGGGAAGTCTCAGGCCAGCAGTAACGGGGGGCATGATGGCATCCAGCTGGGAGGGGAAGAGACGCCCCTGCATTCACAGAGCTGAGAAGCTAAGAGCAGTGTGAATCAGCCGAAGTAAGGAAGCGATACATCCCCTTTAATACCCAAATTATTATAAAAAATAAAAAATTTTATTGAAAGAATAAATAAAATACAAACAAAGAAATTTATATATAGTTACAAAAAACTATTCATACATGTACACATTAGGAACGACAACTAACTAATCGCCAGAAAAACAGGTAGGGGGAGTTAGTAATGAGTAGTGTATGGGGTAAATACAAAGACTAGATACGTCCCAACAATAATCAATAAATATATCAGTAACAATCAATTCTCTAGTAGAGACAATATCAGCCTAAATAAACAGATGACAGATCAATTACCCATAGTAATAGGACTCCACACCAAACTGTCCTGCGCCCCGACGTACGTTTCACCACTGCTTCTTCAGGGGGTGTGTCTGTATGTCACTATAACCCAATGTTATAGATCCGCCTCAAGTTGATCACATAACCATATTCAATCAATCAGCCCATAAAGTATCCCTAGACAATGATCTAAACAGGGTACCCAAATGAATAAATAACTTACAAGCCCCTACACCAAATTATCTTATATCGGAATCATCAAAAAACCATAAAAAGACAAAGCATTACTTCAAAACACCAATGTTCGTTTCGGCATCTTAAAATCACTACTGCGCATGTGCGCAGAGATACCGCGATATGCTGGTCTTTGTGCAATGCCCCACTTCTGGCCTAAAATTAGTTCCGCGCATGCGCGGAGGAAAAATCCTCCGAACAGATGCCGCGCCACCGCATGGAGCCCAATACAGCTACATGGTATAAAAACTGGATCCAATGCGCTGTATAAGAATGAGATAAGAGGACCACATATGTTGTAATGTGCCAATGAGTGAAGAAAATAGGAGTGAATGTTAAGAAAGAAAGTGATGCCTGATGACTAAAAAAGAGAGAAGTGGTAAACAAAAACAGTGAGCGAAAGTGCAAAAGGTGCAAGGTGATAATTATAAAGTGATAATAAGAACAACATATGTGGTCCAAAGATAAATTACACATCTTTATAGTGTGTAGTGGGGCAGTGAACCCTAACCAAATGATAAAAAAATTTAATACGGCATATACAATAAGCCTATGAGATATTCCAATAATATATATCAAAATATATGAAAACCCATAACCAAAATGCATAATATTTACAAATACATAAAAAAAATATATAATAATATATAATAAATATTTCCAATAATACACATCAAAATACATTAAAACCAATAAACAAAAATAATACGTAATAATTACATATCCATCAACATCCGGACAAAACAAAAAAAAAAAGGGGGGGGGGGCGGGGTCATCTCTTTTTCTTCTTTATTAAGTCCAAAAGTTCTCCATAAACGGATAGCCATGGTAGCGTGATCATGATGGTAAATGACATGAGGCGTGTAAGGCAATCACCAAACCAATTAGATGATACTATAAAGATGAAGAAATAAACAAAACAAACTTTAAAAAGACAAAAGACACAAATAAAATAATGAATACAACTGTGAAGGATTCATAGGAAAGATGAAAAACTCAGTTTTTCATTTAGGCCGTGTGGAGACATTGTTTTCAAAATAACAATCTACCGACATTCTTTTTGTTCCAATATCCTTTTTCTATTTCCACCTCTAATATTGCCAACTATCTTTTCAATACCCCTTACCTGAAAGGATTTAGGGTCACAATTGTGGCAATAATAAAAGTGTCGGGGGATTGTTTTTAAAGAAGAAGGATCTGTACAATTTTTAGCTGACAAAGTATCACGAACATGCTCACGGGTTCGAATTTTCAACTCTCTTGTGGTCAAACCAATGTAAATCTTTGAACAATTACAAGTTGCATAATAGATAACATTTGGAGTACCACAGGAGATACGCTGGAGAATTTTGTATTTCCGTGATCCATCACTAGAGATGAATTCATCAGAGAGGGCAATATTGGGACATGCCACACATTTCCCACATGGAAAACATCCAGGTCTCAATCCCTGCATACCAAATATGTTCACTGCAGGAGGACTATAATAACTCTTTGTAGGTAGATCTTTCAGATTTTTTCCTCTTCTAGCAGTCATCAAGGATGTGTGGATAACTGTCTGGACAACACAGGTTCAGTCAATAGAATAGGCCAATGTTTGGCAAGGATAGATCTTACATCATTCCACCATTCATTGAAGGTAGAGATGAATCTAATAGGCTGTTTTAAATCATCTTTGGGCTTGTTTTGTAATAATGCATTTCTCTGCGTGAATTTCGCACGCCTATACCTTTTTTTAATCATACGATGACTATACCCTCTCTCTAAAAATCTGTCTCTCTTGGGCTTGCTTTTCGAACCGATCTTATGTAGAGCAAATGCGCTTAATCCTAAGATATTGACCAACTGGGATGGCGGATAAAGTTGATGGATTGTGTGCCGACGTTGCATGCAATAATGAATTAACAGATGTTTCCTTCCGAAACACATCAGTTTGCAAATATCCATCATGATCTTTCTGTATATTTAAATCCAAAAACTGAATAGATTGGGAATCATAGCTAAAAGTCAATTTAATATTCAATTCATTATGGTTCAACTCATGCATAAATGACTCAAGCTCACTGACAGCTCCCTGCCAGATAAACAGAACATCATCAATATATCTAAACCAGCACTGCACATGAGAGGCCGTATGCACGCCATTGCAAAAAATCCGTCTCTCCCACATTCCGAGAAACAGATTCGCATACGATGGTGCACACGCGGCCCCCATGGCAGTGCCACGTTTCTGAAAATAATAGCAGTTCTTGAAAACAAAAAGATTGTGAGTCAAAATGAATCCCAGCAACTTAATAATCAAATCACATATCTGGCCATCCCAGTTGCTCATCCCAAGGAAAAAGCGCACAGCTTCAATCCCATCTTGGTGTCTTATACAAGTGTACAAAGACTCGGCATCTGCTGTTACCAGGAGCATATCTTTCTCCATCTGTATACCATCTAATCTTTTAAGCACGTCTGTAGTATCTTTAACATATGATGGTAAACATTCCACCACTGGTTTTAAATAGAAGTCGATAAACTTGCAGATCGGATCACATAAACTCTCATTACCAGAAACGATGGGACATCCCGGAGGATCAGATGGATTTTTGTGGATCTTTGGCAATAAGTATAGTGTAGGTATTTTGGGACATCTAACCACTAAGCCATCAAAAACTTTTTTTGGAATAATACCAGCATCAAAAGCTCGTTGTAGTATTTGGAAAAGGCTCTGAGCAAAAGCATCAGTGGGATTATAGAACAGTCTTTCATAAGTGTCTCTATTGCGTAACTGCCGAAATACCTCGCGCTCATACTTATCAATTGGCCATACCACTATATTTCCCCCCTTGTCCACAGGTTTAAACACAACATCTGTGTATGTAGATAGTTCTTTTATAGCTCTCCTTTGTTCCAATGATAAATTATCCCTGGTAATCCTACCTGGGATTTTTTCAAGATCAGCGGTAACCATTTTCACAAAAATATCAACCTGCGGACAAAGGAGGAAAGGTGGAAAAGTAGTCGATTTAGGGTAAATATTTACAGGGAATTTACCTCAATCCACATCATCTTGTTTGTTAAGCAAATCCTGTAAGGTTTGTAAAGCCTGTTGTTCTAGTGGACTATCTAAAGTATCCCCAATTTGTCTTGATGCATGAAACTTTCGTAGGATCAATTTTCGGGAGAAAATATGAAGATCCTTTAAGACTGTAAAAAAATCAAAAGCATTAGTAGGAGCAAAAGTGAAACCCCTGCTCAAAACATCTTTTTGTACATCAGAAAGAATATGCGAGGATAAATTTATTACCTGCAATTCATTCTTCTGTTTTTTGGATTCATGATTAGGGGAGATATTTTTCCTTTTTCCTGTTTTATCATTATATCTATGTAATTGACCATTCTTTGAAAGATTATCATGTCCAAGCAGTCTCCTCTCATTAAATCTCCGATCATCCTCAACAGAAGTGGAGGAGGATACAGAGCTTGATCGAGATCTGGATGGTGTGGCATATCTCATCCTCCTCCATTTGTACATTCTGTCAGATTGGACCTACCATATACCTGGTGATCGGTACACAAAAAATCACTATTGAAAATACTCACTATCACAACTTTCACATATTCTGTGTGGAGTATTTCATGTCCTTATGGAGGGTCCCAAACTTTAAGTCAAACATGAAGGGTTCAGATTCCTTTTTTTGGCAACTGTGTATGGGTATTACCCCACAGGGGTTGATCAAGGGAAGGTTGATGGGCACAAATACTGTGCTTGTCTCTTCCTTCCATGCTTCCCCTTGTTACAGAACTACCCCCTCAAAAGGGAGAGCTGACTGCTCTGTCCCTTAAACTACAATGTGCCCCCTACCCATAGCCTACGAATATTCTCCAATGGGTTTCTCTTGCAAGGTCATGACTTCATCAAAGGAACCAAAGGACAATTTTCTTATTACTTTGTTCCTGGTAAATACCACTCATTTGGAGCTTGTTGCCCGCCAAATTGTTATGTTGTGGCACGCAAGAGCTTAGATAAAGTGAGCAGGGATTGACAAGGTCCCAATGAAGATGGACCATCTCTCCATACTTTTCTTGGAGGACTCAGCAAGCACTTGGCAGAGGTGCAAGCAAAGGAGGCAGGCCCTAACTTGGATTTGGAGCTCTGGCATGCACCTCCACATTGCTGTGTTGAGCAACTCAAAGGCAGTGGGAAAGCTCTGACAGCCATACCCTTCAGCGGCATTTTGAAGTCAAACACAATGCTCACGTGGCCCACAAGGGAGAACCCCCTTAGTGGACTCCTGAGCCTTGAGTTTCTTTTAAACTGCATATACATCCTTGAGAGAAAGAGGCAAGAGGCAGAGTATAAGAAGCATGTGCAGTAGCTTAGAGTTGGCCTCCAGAATCAACTCCATTGTTGAGCCCTATCTACCCCAGTCCAACACTGTTTTTATGTGGCTAGACCTGTTTTTGAGGATTTTTTTATACCCTGTGTTTTATGTTTTTAAGCTTTTAGATGTGTAAATACAAGTAAATACAAGCTTTATGTAATGGATCAGATATCTTGGTGAATATTGTATTAGTGCAATGGTCCCGGTCTGTTCTTGATATCTTAAATTTTTGCGGCGTGGAATATTTTTCCGTTTGGTCCCATCATAGATCTTTTTGGGGATTATTATTACAAAAAAAATCTCCTATAATTTGCTTTCTCACCTTTGCAGTTCATCCTGGCCCTACAGAAGTGAACAATATTTTGTAGCTTCTTTCATCCCCAATTACCCCTAACTCCTTTTTGGCTCAGGAGCAGAATTTTTTAGAGAATTATTGCCATACCATTGCTTCTTATTTTAACTCTAGAGAGTGATGACTTTGCTTGTACATGTTTGGAAAGGAAGCATAACTCTTTTCTCAGGAGACATATACGGGATAACTCCTTAACTTCTCATAGTTATGTCACAGAACTGACGGAGAAGATACAAATAAAATCGGCCGAGCAGCAGAGAGATTTGGAGGACGACTCCACAGAGTTCAAGAGAATCTTCCCATCCTTCATCTGGTGCATTCGAGATTTTTCCCTACAGCTGGAATACCAAGGGAAGGAAATCACCGAGGATGAGTATCTGAAAACTGCTTTGAAGCTAAAGTCAGGTATTCATGTTAGATTATCAATAGAAATGACCATAGACCTGTCTGCTACTTTAATATCTGTTTCACTAGATACTTGAAAAATACTTATTTTCTATTCATTGTTGTTCAGAGGAATAATGCAAAGTTTGTAATTGAATCTCACACCTACAAAGTAGCATGTTGTCCTATATGGCTGAAAGGCCTATGGGTTCTCTCCACCACCCGGACTCATTGCCAACTGCTAGGTCTTCACCCCACATAGCAAAGCCCCTGAGCTTGATCATTTGTATATGAAAGTGTAGCTGTAAGTCAACTCTTATGATCTACATCTAGGAATGTCTATACAAATTCGAAACTACAACCTACCCCGGGAATGTATCAAAGAATTCTTCCATTCACACAAATGTTTTGTGTTTGATCGTCCGGCAACTAAGAACCTGGATCTCCAGAACCTTGATAATGTGGAGGAGTCACAGCTGAACCTTGACTTTGTAAGACAGACAATAAAATTCTGTGACTATATTTATGGAAAGAGTCCACTTAAAACCCTTTCAGGTGGATACATTTTAACCGGGAGAGGTAAGTCCTCACTCTACTGTATGACTTGTGTATCTTTACATCATTTTCTGTTGTCAAATGGTCACATTCTAAAAATTCTATATTATCAGGTCTTGGGGACATCGCAGTCTCCTACGTAGAGGCCATTCGTAGCGGCTCCATTCCTTCATTGGAAAATGCTGTTCTTGCTTTGGCCAAAATTGAGAATTCTCGAGCCGTCCAGGAAGGTTTATCTAAATATGACGAGATGATGACTCAACATGTGAGCAAATTTCCAACTGAGACCCATGAGGAGTTTCTAAACCTGGAAAAGAAATGTCACTCAGAAGCATTGGAAGTCTTCATGAAACTTTCCTTCAAGGATGAAAATCAAGAATACCATGCAAAGCTAATAGTAAGTAACATGATGTAACCATATTTATTATACATCTCATACATCATTATCCCCATCTATTTCCATAGCCCCAGACAGAAATTGTCCCTACAAAAAGTATGGGGAAAAATTATTTCAAGTGAAGCCCCCTCAAAAGACAAGAGGACATTCCCTTCGGCTAGAGAAAAAAGGATTCAATCTCCAGAAGAGAAGGGCGTTCTTCACTGTAAGAACTATAAATCTGTGGAATAGCTGCCTGAGGAGCTGGTCACAGCAGGAACAGTAGAGAGTTTCAAGAAAGGCTTAGATACCTACCTGTAACTAAAGAATATTAATGCATACGTAGCCATGTAAAATGCTGGATCCTGTCTGGTGGAGGCTCTGGGGTCAGAGATGGGGTCTCCCCTGGAGCAGATTGGTTCTTGCCTTGTGGGTTCCAGGGCATTCACCAGTGGTGAGGCTGGGCTTAACATCCTTGTCTCCCTCCCTTCTCCCACATTTTTCGCACCCTTGGTTGAACTTGATGGACACGTGTCTTTTTTCAACCATACTAACTATGTAACTAAGTAAGATAAGCACCTACCAGACAACCAAGGGCATCATAAATACTTACACTTCCTAGAGATAACAGAAATGAATGAAGAGCATTCAACTATACATACTAATCATATTGCAATCTTATCAAAATAAGCAATATACATTAATAAAATATAATGACGTTTACTGTTAGATATAGTTACATAGTTTGTAAGGCCAAAAAAAAGACAGACGTCTATCCAGTTCAGCCTATTGTGCTATAGTATTGATCCAGAGGACGGCAAAAACCCCCATGAGGTAGAAGCTAATTGTCTTTATTTTAGGGGAAAAAAATTCCTTCCCAACTCCAATCTAGCATCAGAATAAATTCCTGGAACAACTACCCTTCTCCAGAATCATAGAGTGTAATGTATGATTTTTGGCACCCGGGCGATATTTTTTTGCGCGTAATAGTAGTGTAGAATGCACCTGAATCTATGAACACGGTCTACAGAGGGTTTCTAGATGTAATATTATAAGAAGTTCTAGTGACCAGGATTCTGGAAAAGGATCTGGAGACATTTCTAGATGTAATAATAGAGCAAGTTATAGTGACTGGGATTCTGGAGAAGGGTCTGGTGACATTTCTAGATGTAATTATATAACAAGTTATAGTGACCAGGATTCTGGAGAAGGGTCTGGAAACATTTCTAGATGTAATAATATAACAAGTTATAGTGATGGGGATTCTGGAGAAGGGTCTGGATACATTTCTAGATGTAATAATATAACAAGTTATAGTGACCGGGATTCTAGAGAAGGGTCTGGATACATTTCTAGATGTAATAATATAACAAGTTCTAGTGACCGGGATACTGGAGAAGGGTCTGGATACATTTCTAGATGTAATAATAGAACAAGTTCTAGTGACCGGGATTCTGGAGAAGGGTCTGGAGACATTTCTAGATGTAATAATAGAACAAGTTATAGTGACCGGGATTCTGGAGAAGGGTCTGGATACATTTCTAGATGTAATAATATAAGTTATAGTGACCAGGATTCTGGAGAAGGGTCTGGATACATTTCTAGATGTAATAATATAACAAGTTATAGTGACCAGGATTCTGGAGAAGGGTCTGGATACATTTCTAGATGTAACAATATAACAAGTTACAGTGACCAGGATTCTGGAGAAAGGTCTGGATATATTTCTAGATGTAATAATATAACAAGTTACAGTGACCAGGATTCTGGAGAAGGGTCTGGATACAATTCTAGATGTAATAATATAATAAGTTATAGCGACTATGGGAGACATGTATGAACGGGGCTGCGCCAGAAGTCTGCCATCTTTTCAGCCCGAGATCTAGCACAGCCCCATTCGTAATATTTTTAAATGGGTGCATTCCATTATAAGGCGAATTACGAAGTGCCTGATTTATACTGCATTACTGCTGGAACAGGTAGAGCACTTTCAAAGTGGTTTACCTGAGCCAGAAATGTCGTACCAGCACTAGAATGTGCCTGATTTATGACCCACTGAAGAGCAGGTTCATAAATCAGGCGCATTCTATACTAATATTATGCGCATGTAATTTGGCGTTTAAACTCCAAATTTCATACATGCCGCCCTATTTGTCTATTCTCAACTGGCACTCCAATTGCCTGCTATAGAGTTCCGCCCTTTGACATTGATGCCCCAATTATATATATCAGTCTCAGAAAGATGAGCGAAGTGCATATAAAAAACACACACATCGCTCAAATTCACAGGGAAACATCAAAATGTGCAAAGTACAATTATAATAAATAGAATCGCCTCACATGATTATGATCCCGCTTACCCACCAGAACAGCCGACTGCTTCATCAAGGGGATTCCTTTGTTCTAATTGCACTTAATAGTGTAAAAGTTTGTTAATAAGAAAGATAAAAAAAGCTCCTATCCTGCTAATAAGACACAGCGGGGAGTGACGTCACCATCCCAGCCACTGCTAGAGCAGAAAGAGGTGGTCGATAACCTAAGGAAGCTTGTGTACACAAGTAGGAGATAAGAACTGAAGGGACGCAAAATCAGAACAGCAATGTATTTAGTAATAGTCTTTATTTACCTTTATCTATATGTTCAAAGCTAATCAATTAGTTGAGCAAACCCCTTTAATATCCTGCATCAGGGAGATATGTATTATGACCAGAGTTCTCCTTTACTGTTCTTCTGTTGTAGGAAGAGTTAGTAAATAAGAAAGTTGTATCTGCAAAAAAACGAAGAGGTGTCCAAGAGAAAGTGCAGAGGGTTACTGGAAGAGCTGAGCACTGGACTGCAGAGAGGTATAGGCGAAGGGAAGTTCCTTGTGCCCGGAGGATATAACTTATACACCGAGGAGAAGAAATCAGTGGAGACTGCTTATGAAAAGGTCAAAGGCAAAGGGGTGAAGGTACAGAGCTCCGCTCAAAACTACATTTGTAAACTTCCTTTCAACATGTCCTATGTGGTCAGGAATACAACTAGAATTCATGGGTCCCCATCACTAATGACAGTCAATGGCTGCTGACTAGAGTCCAGCTAATGCAATGTAGTAAATGTCATGTATATAAATGTAGCAGAGCTGAATTTGTCATTTACCTGTTTCTCTTGTGCACGAGGCATCACAGTACAGGAACAGGTATGTCATAATGCCAGATTCTATGTAGCTTATTCTGTAAATACATAGGAGGCGGGTGCCAGCTGAATATTACAGCTGACACCCGCCGCTAACAACAGGTATAAGAGCTGACTCCGATCTCTGCTGTTTAACCATTAAGATGCTGCAGTGATTATAACTGCAACATCAAAATAAATAAGAAACTATGCTGTGCACCATCTCTTCCTCCCATCGGCACCCCTACGGCAAGATCACGGGGTGCCGATCAGTTATCATGGCAGTTGGAAGCCTAATGAAGACATCCATAGCTGGCATGTTAAGGCTTCTATTACTTCCTGCCTCAGACAGGAAGTAATAGAACCGCAGTCTTGGTACACCCTTCTGCATAATTTATAAAATGCAGAAGAGTGTACTATTGATCGAGGCGCCTACTGGTCAAGTACCCTCAGAGAACTAAGGGCGACATCTTTGCAACTTAGCGCTGACATGCCAGTTCTAAAACGATATAGAGGATTGTAGAATATGACAGTATGTATGAAAGAGTGCACCAAACTCAAAAAACTTTGGGCGACATGTATGAACGGGGCTGCGCCAGTTTTCTGGTGTATTTTTAACCACAAAGAATGTATGGACAAGCGCACTCCAAACTTTGGGGCGATAAGTCCCTTTGTAATGCGCCAAAGACACTTTTTAGTGTGCCAAAGATTAGGGGTGTTCTGGGGACGTCGCACCACATTCATAGAAGTTGACACATTTATGATTCTTTGATGCCAAGCCTAGGGGCAACACAGTTAGAACAGCCAGACCAGGGTAAAGGTGGTGCCTGAGCCAGACTTGTGGTATTGGCTCTACACTGCCCTGTATGTATGACCTGCAGAAGAACAGCCAGACCAGGGTAAAGGTGGTGCCTGAGCCAGACTTGTGGTATTTGGCTCTACACTGCCCTGTATGTATGACCTGCAGAAGAACAGCCAGACCAGGGTAAAGGTGGTGCCTGAGCCAGACTTGGTGGTATTGGCTCTACACTGCCCTGTATGTATGACCTGCAGAAGAACAGCCAGACCAGGGTAAAGGTGGTGCCTGAGCCAGACTTGTGGTATTGGCTCTACACTGTCCGTATGTATGACCTGCCGAAGAAAAGCCAGACCAGGGTAAAGGTGGTGCCTGAGCCAGACTTGTGGTATTGGCTCTACACTGCCCTGTATGTATGACCTGAATAAGAACAGCCAGACCAGGGTAAAGGTGGTGCCTGAGCCAGACTTGTGGTATTGGCTCTACACTGCCCGTGTATGTGTGACAAGCAAACTAACAGCAAGACCGTGGTAAAGGTGGTGCCTGAGCCAGACTTGTGGTATTGGCTCTACACTGCCCTGTATGTATGACCTGCAGAAGAACAGCCAGACCAGGGTAAAGGTGGTGCCTGAGCCAGACTTGTGGTATTGGCTCTACCCTGTCTGTATGTATGACCTGCAGAAGAACAGACCAGGGTAAAGGTGGTGCCTGAGCCAGACTTGTGGTATTGGCTCTACACTGCCCTGTATGTATGACCTGCAGAAGAAGAGCCAGACCAGGGTAAAGGTGGTGCCTGAACCAGACCTGTTGTATTGGCTCTACACTGCCCTGTATGTATGACCTGCAGAAGAACAGCCAGACCAGGGTAAAGGTGGCGCCTGAGCCAGACTTGTGGTATTGGTTCTACACTGCCCTGTATGTATGACCTGCAGAAGAACAGCTTCATACATTCTGGTGCAGTCTACACTACCTTAAAGCGATTTAGAACTGGTCTGTTTGCGCCAACGTTCATATATGTCACCCTTTGTCTCAGCCATGGTATGGGTTTGTATGGCAATTTCACGCCAAACTTTGGCGAATTCAAAAGTGTTGTGTCTGGTGCGTTTTTGGCGTACAACTGTTCATACATTTGTCAGACAGGGGCTACGAAGTTATAGCTTATAGAAGGCTGGGAGAAAAAAAGGGGCCATATTATTATGACCGCGTAGCAGAAAAGGGTTAAAGTATTAGTCTTCACTGTTTTTATTAACAATTGTCTATAAGATTTCTATGCACATTCCATTATCAGCAGCACACTACTAACTAAAAAAAACTATCAAAAGGCACATAGGAATTTTTGGAAAAAACATTTCTGCTACTTAGGATACATGAAACATTTTTGAGGTTCTTAGTTCACATTTCTGATCAAAAGTGCTTAAGCCACCTAGCAATCCCCTTGCTGATTGATATGAACTAAGAACCTCAAACATTTTTCATGTATCCTAAGTAGCAGAAATGCTTTTCTAAAAATTCCTATGTGCCTTTTGATAGTTTTTTAGTTAGTAGTGTGCTGCTGATATTGGAATGTGTATGTATATTGCTGCCGCACCAGTGTGCACCTATGCTCATTTTTTCTAAAAGGTTTTTCGGATTTACAAAACCATATATTGTTGTCTATAAGATTTCTTTCTCACTAATTATTTTCTACATAGTCTCTGGAGGTCTTGCAGGCGTTCCTTAAAGAAATGGAGGCTACAGAATCCACCATCTTGGCAGCTGATAAAACTCTGGAAGAAAAAGAGAAGCTGTTGGCCGGTAATGTAATGAGTATGAACTGGACAAAATACACAACACGTAGCAAACAAAACCACTTGAACTGATTAATTTCTTAATTTGTAAATTTCTTTTGCAGCACAAACAAAATACAAATTTGGCTCAGTAATCTTGGACTTAAAGGGCACAATGCAGCTTCAGGGGCACAATGTAGCTTCAGAGCCACACTTTCTGGTCAGGCTGTGGGTGGGTCTGCAGCAGTTTTTAGCATATTTAGCTCCTCTATAACTCCCTGAGCTTTGCAGTGACATCAATGCAGGAGACAAACAAAGGAGTTAACAAAGCTACGGAGCTCGAAGGAGTGAAAACAAGTGCTTATCACTGGTAATGAATATAATCTTGTTAGAGATAAGGACACATGGTGACCTTACTCCCTGCTCTTTGTCAAATCAGGAAGGGAGATTGGACAGTAATCTAGAGACAATTGTGTACACTCAGAGCAGATAAAATGTCTCTTTTCTCCTGACCAGGGCAATATCAAAAGAGCAATGTATTTATGAAAAGTCTGCATTTTCCTTTCCCTGCATGTTGAAAACTAATCATTGTAGTTAGAAAAGGGGTTGTCCACCTTCCTGTTTTTAAGTAAAAAATCCAAACTCACCTCTATACTGATCTCCATTCCAGCGATACTGCTACTGCTCCACTCCCCAGGTCCTTTGTTGTCTTCCGGCTCCTGACGGTCAGCTCTTGTGCACAGCAGCTGCTGATTGGCTCCTGAGGTAATGTGACATTGCCTGACAGTAACATTTGGAGCCTTCTCTTCCAAATGGTACATGACCACTGCAGCCACTCAGTGGCTACAACAGTGACCTTCCGGTTGCCGGAGCTAGGAAGTACACAGAAGACCTTCTGAGAGAGATGACATCACTGGAACAGTGAAGTCAGTACAAAAGGGAGTTTGGTTTTTTTAATTTCATACAGCCACAGCAACATACTTTTATGCAAATAGGTTTTGCGACCTGGTTAAATCCTTTCTGAGGTCGGCTTATAGTTTGGTATGAGCCGGCCTCAAAGAAGCAGAAAACAGCTTCGTTTGCACATCCTCTGCCCATTAATTTCTAGAGGAGTTCCAATTATGACCGAGAAAGTGTTTTCAGATATATTTGTATCTCCCATAGACATGAAAAAGGGAGAACTGCACAAGAGCAGCCGTCACCTCGTTCTTTGAGGCTGGTTCATAGGACCATTAGTCTGAAGCTGTGCATCCTGAAAGACTCATTACCAACTCCCATAGTCTCATCCAGTATGGCAGCTCTTCTTTGTGCCTTACTGCAGCTTCTGAGCATCCGTCTTAGACTGGATTCACATTGTGTCTTGGGACCTCCATTGCGGTCATCTTTGGATTCCGGAATAAAGTATCCAACAGATCCCATAATGGATCCATAGGAACAATAAGGAAAACATAGGCACTTTTGGACTACATTTGCTTTGTTTCCCAAAAATATACATTCAGCTAAAGGCTCATGGACCCAGGAGCAAAACTTCTGCTTGGGCACCAATACATGGACAATGGCTGTGGACCATTACTTATTAACAATAGGTTCCCTACTAGGCATCATGGATACCCACTTAAATGGGTTTTCCAGTTTCAGAAATGTTTTATTTGAAATGTCACCAAGGTGGGGAAGAAAAGGTAAAAGTTATACTTATCTCCCAATCCCCCATGCTACTGCTGCTCCAGAGCTTCCCTTAATTTCCGGGTTCCTGTCCCAACACACAGGAGAAGCTCCTGATCCATTGACTCCTGTGTGTCAGAACACAAGCCCGGAAGTGAAATGGAGCAGATACCGGGGAGCTTCAGAGCGGAAGCTGGGGGGATCAAGAGGTAAGTATAACTTTTTTCTTTTTTTTTCCCCTAACCTCTCTCCATTTAAAATTCATTTTATTCCACTGGACAACTTGTTTAATGGGGTTGAGTGAGAAACCAAAAAGAATAAGAACATATAATGAAGGAATATTAAAGATAAGCAGTAAATCTATGTCACAATACAGTGTGTGAACTACTTAGAAATGCTGTTTTATGGCATAATATTGCCATGTTGGATCCTTCTCCTCAATGGAATAGTGGGAGGCGCTACAGTTGCTAAGCCCGCTGCTTCAAAATCACAATTCCCACAAAAACCTGCTTCCTCCCAACTGAGCTATATGTTTTCTATACAATATCCACACCAAATATACATACGTGTTTGTGTGTGTGTGTGTGTGTGTGTAACCTTCAGTCTCCTTCCTGCAGAGTCCCTCATACCATGTGTCTGTCAGATTGACAGAGCACAGCACACATGCTCAGTTATGTCAGTCAACCTAACCAGGAAGTAGCTCACAGAGCCTTTCCTACTTCCTGTAGGACAGGTTTCTGCTGAGGAAGGAACCCGCGGCCATTTTTTTCTCCTATAGTGATTATCCTCTAGACAAAACAAGCAGACTTTTATAATTAAAGGTATTTAGGATTTTTTCATTATGACATGTATTTTATCTATTTAGTTTTTTTTTTACTTTTCCTGAAGAACCCCTTTAAGTACTATAATATACCTACTGAAGAAAGAGACTAACACAGTCATTTT
Organism: Phyllomedusa bahiana; assembly: GCA_025379985.1. Taxonomy (NCBI): domain Eukaryota; kingdom Metazoa; phylum Chordata; class Amphibia; order Anura; family Hylidae; genus Phyllomedusa; species Phyllomedusa bahiana. Next base: position 67,398 of record JAODAL010011370.1, read on the forward strand.
TTTTTATCATATGTTCCCTTTTAAGGCCCTCAACTCAACTGAATAAATCATATTTGCCACTGAAGAATGCTTTAAATGCAGTTTCCCCCATTCACATCGTAGTCACAGCAGTGTCCCCCATTCACATTGTAGTAACAGCAGTGTCCTCCATTCACATAGTAGTAACAGCAGTGTCCCCCATTCACGTTGTAGTAACAGCAGTATCCTCCATTCACATTGTAGTCACAGCAGTGTCCCCCATTCACATAGTAGTCACAGCAGTGTCCTCCATTCACATTGTAGTCACAGCAGTATCCTCCATTCACATTGTAATCACAGCAGTATCCTCCATTCACATCATAGTCACAGCAGTGTCCCCCATTCACATTGTAGTCACAGCAGTGTCCTCCATTCCCATTGTAATCACAGCAGTATCCTCCATTCACATCATAGTCACAGCAGTGTCCCTCATTCACATTGTAGTCACAGCAGTGTCCCTCATTCACATTGTAGTCACAGCAGTGTCCCCCATTCACATCGTAGTCACAGCAGTGTCCTCCATTCACATCATAGTCACATCAGTATCCTCCATTCACATTGTAGTCACAGCAGTATCCTCCATGCACATTGTAGTCACAGCAGTGTCCCCATTCACATTTTAGTCACAGCAGTGTCCCCCATTCACATTGTAGTCACAGCAGTGTCCCCATTCACATTGTAGTCACAGCAGTGTCCCCCATTCCCATAGTTGCCAACTTTTGAAAATGAAAAAGCAGGAGATTTCAGACGGCGGTGCGCGTAGCGCGGTGCGGCAAAAATTTGCATTGACACGCCCATCTTTCCGATATGCCACGCCCCCTTCAAAAAGCCACACCCACTCCACCTAAATGCATAACGGCTTTGGAAGAAAGCCAGGTAGATGCCCTTATAGCCAGGTAGTAACCCCCCATAAGCAGGTAGTGCCCCTTACAGGCAGGTAGATGCCCCTTGTAGCCAAGTAGATCCCCCTTTGTAGCCAGGTAGGTGCCCCCTTTGTTACCCAGGTAGGTCCCCCATTGTTTGCCAGCTAGTGCCCCCATTGTTTGCCACTGTGCCCCCATTGTTGCCAGCTAGTGCCCCCTCTGTTGCCAGTAAAATGCCCCCTCGTTGCCAGTGATGCCCCCAGTCTTTGCCAGGTAGATGTCCCCTCTGTTCCAGGTAGTTGCCCCCATTGTTGCCAGGTATGCCCCCATTGTTGCCAGGTAGGTGCCCCCATTGTTCCCAGCTATGCCCCCAATTTTTTTGCCACTAGTGCCCCCCATTGTTCCAGCTAGTGCCCCCTCTGTTGCCAGGTAGATGCCCCCTCTTTCCCAAAGGTATGCCCCCTCTGTTCCAGGTAGATGTCCCCTCTGTTGCCGGGTAGTGCCCCCATTGTTACCCCAGGTAGTTGCCCCCATTGTTGCCAGGTAGGTGCCCCCATTGTTGCCAGCTAGTGCCCCCCATTGTTTGCCAGCTAGTGCCCCCTCTGTTGCCAGCCAGTGCCCCCTCTGTTGCCAGGTAGATGCCCCCCCTGTTGCGGTAGTGCCCCCATTGTTCCCAAAGGTATTTGCCCCCTCTGTTTGCCAGGTAGATCCCCCCCTCTGTTGCCGGGTATGCCCCCATTGTTGCCAGGTAGTGCCCCCTCTGTTCCCAGGTAGATGCCCCCTCTGTTTGCCAGGTAGTGCCCCCATTGTTGCCAGGTAGTGCCCCCCTCTGTTGCCAGGTAGAGGCCCCCTCGTTGCCAGGGTAGATCCCCTCTGTTGCCTGGTAGTGCCCCTTTGTTACCAGGTAGTGCCCCCGCTGTTGCCTGGTAATGCCCCCTCTGTTGCCAGGTAGTGCCCCCCTCTGTTCCCCAGGTAGTGCCCCCCTGTTCCCAGGTAGATGTCCCCTCTGTTGCCGGGTATTGCCCCCTCTTTTTGCCAGGTAAAATGTCCCCTCTGTTGCCAGGTAGTGCCCCCTCTTTGCCAGGAAGAGCCCCCATTTTTTGCCAGGTAGTGCCCCCCATTGTTGCCAGGTAGATGTCCCCTCTGTTGCCAGTAGATGCCCCCTCTGTTGCCAGGTAGATGCCCCCTCTGCCCGCCAGGTAGATTTTTCCCCTTCTGTTGCCAGGTAGTCCCCCCCATTGTTGCCGGGTAGATGCCCCCATTTTGCCAGGTAGTGCCCCTCTGTTTGCCGGGTAGATGTCCCCCTCTGTTGCCAGGAAAGTGCCCCCATTGTTGCCAGGCAGAGCCTCCCCCTATAGCTAAATAAAAATAAAATAAAAAATCCACTTACCTCACCAGGCTCCTGCAGCACGGCGCTCCGGGACGATCTCCTCAGCGGCGCAGGGGAAGTGAGAGCATTCCGCGCGTCACTCCCATGCAGCCGCAGGGTCACTATCCCCCTCGCCGCTGTCCTGTATGTGCGGCGAAACACAACGCCCCGGCGACATACAGGGGGAGAAGGGAGGAGGGACGATCCCTCCTGCCTACTCCCTGCACAGCGGGGACTCCGGCCGGGGGAAGCGGGCGCTACGGCCGCTTCACCCACCTGTAGGAGCGGCCCGGCGGCGCCAGAGTAGCGCACGAGCGCTACTCCGGCGCCGCGGCCATTTAAAGAGCCCCATGCCAACTCCCCCGGGAGGGCGGGAGGGGACCCCAAAATAGCGGGACCCCCCCGCCAAAAACGGGAGAGTTGGCATGTATGCCCATTCCCAATGTAATCACAGCAGTGTCCCCCATTCACATCGTAGTCACAGCAGTGTCCCCCATTCACATCGTAGTCACAGCAGTGTCCACCATTCACATCATAGTCAAAGCAGTATCCTCCATTCACATTGTAGTCACAGCAGTGTCCTCCATTCACATCATAGTCACAGCAGTGTCCTCCATTCACCATCATAGTCACAGCAGTGTCCCCCATTCACATTGTAATCACAGCAGTGTCCCCCATTCACATCGTAGTCACAGCAGTGTCCTCCATTCACATAGTCCCCCATTCACATTGTAGTCACAGCAGTGTCCCCCATTCACATCATAGTCACAGCAGTGTCCCCCATTCACATCGTAGTCACAGCAGTGTCCTCCATTCACATTGTAGTCACAGCAGTATCCTCCATTCACATTGTAGTCACAGTGGTATCCTCCATTCACATTATAGTCACAGTAGTATCCTCCATTCACATCGTAGTCACAGCAGTGTTCCCCATTCACATTGTAGTCACAGCAGTGTCCTCCATTCACATAGTAGTCACAGCAGTGTCCCCCAAATTTACATTGTAGTCACAGCAGTGTCCCCCATTCAAAATCATAGTCACAGCAGTGTCCCCTCTTCACATCGTAGTCACAGCAGTGTCCTCCAATTTACATCGAAATCACAGCAGTGTCCCCCATTCACATCCTAGTCACAGCAGTGTCCCCCATTCACATCGTAGTCACAGCAGTGTCCCCCATTCACATCGTAGTCACAGCAGTGTCCCCCATTCACATCGTAGTCACAGCAGTGTCCTCCATTCACATCATAGTCAAAGCAGTAAAAATCCATTCACATTGTAGTCACAGCAGTGTCCTCCATTCACATGATAGTCACAGCAGTGTCCTCCATTCACATCATAGTCACAGCAGTGTCCCCCATTCACATTTTAATCACAGCAGTGTCCTCCATTCACATTGTAGTCACAGCAGTGTCCTCCATTCACATTGTAGTAACAGCAGTGTCCCCATTCACATTGTAGTCACAGCAGTGTCCCCCATTCACATTGTAGTCACAGCAGTGTCCTCCATTCACATTGTAGTCACAGCAGTGTTCCCCATTCACATTGTAGTCACAGCAGTGTTCCCCATTCACATTGTAGTCACAGCAGTGTTCCCCATTCACATCCTAGTCACAGCAGTGTCCCCCATTCACATTGTAGTCACAGCAGTGTCCCCCATTCACATTGTAGTCACAGCAGTGTCCCCCATTCACATTGTAGTCACAGCAGTGTCCTCCATTCACAACATAGTCCCAGCAGTATCCACCATGCACATTGTAGTCACAGCAGTGTCCCCCATTCACATTGTAGTCACAGCAGTGTCCCCCATTCACATTGTAGTCACAGCAGTGTCCCCCATTCACATTGTAGTAACAGCAGTATCCTCCATTCACATTGTAGTCACAGCAGTGTCCCCCATTCACATCGTAGTCACAGCAGTGTCCCCCATTCACATCATAGTCACAGCAGTGTCCCCCATTCACATTGTAGTCACAGCAGTGTCCCCCATTCACATTGTAGTCACAGCAGTGTCCCCCATTCACATTGTAGTCACAGCAGTGTCCCCCATTCACATTGTAGTCACAGCAGTGTCCCCCATTCACATTGTAGTCACAGCAGTGTCCCCCATTCACATTGTAGTCACAGCAGTGTCCTCCATTCACATTGTAGTCACAGCAGTATCCCCCATTCACATTGTAGTCACAGCAGTGTTCCCCATTCACATCATAGTCACAGCAGTTCCCCCCCTTCACATTGTAGTCACAGCAGTGTCCCCCATTCCCCATTGTAAAACACAGCATGTCCCCATTCACATTGTAGTCCCCAGCAGTGTCCCCCCATTCACATTGTAATCACAGCATGTCCTCCATTCACATTGTAGTCACAGCAGTGTCCTCCATTCACATTGTAGTCACAGCAGTGTCCCCCATTCACATTGTTCTCACTGCAGCACCCGCTATATATATTAGTATGAGTAGTAAAGTAAGGAAATAAACAAGTGTCTACATAAATAGTGCCATTTAGTACCTGGATAGCATTGTACAAATTCCAAGATCACTGGCATACAAATAGATGGGGCCCTGTGAGGCGGCATAGTTAGCACACCCCAAAATCCACGGCATTACCCAAGAACTATCTAATGTAGTGAGCAATGCAATGTCCATGTATTATCCCTACAGAGGAGAGAACAAAGGCAGAAGCTGCAGCACGAGAGAAGGAGATCGCAGAGAAGGCTAATGCGGATCTACAGAAGGAAAGGGAGAAGGAGCAGGAAACTTATCAGATGCATCTGGAAAAGCTTGAAAAGAAAATGAACGAAGAAAGAGAGAAGATGAATGAAGAAAACCAATGGCTGTTAAAAGAGAAACTCAAGGTAACGGCTCACGTGGTTCTGATTAACAGGATTTTACATTTTATAAAAAGCATTGTAGATTGTACTTTTTAAATGTTCCCTGATAAATCTAATGAATCAGAAGGACTGATTGTTCCGATGTGTTCTCTACAGGAACAACAAGAATATCTGGAGCAAGGATTTATACATAAAGCTAAGAAGATGGAGGAAGAGATTGAAAAGCTGAAGTGTAATGCCAGCTCCGTCCTGGGAGAAATAGTGTTGGGGTTATTGCCTGGTGTACTGGGACAGTTAATAAGAGCAACCACTAAAGTTAAGTAATATATTATATATATATATATATATATATATATATATATATATATATATATATACTCACTACCGTTCAAAAGTTTGGGGTGACTTTGAAATTTCCTTATTTTTTTAAAGAAAAGCACAGTTTTTTCAATGAGGCTGACATTAAATGAATCAGAAATCCACTCTATACATTGTTAATGGGGTAAATGACTATTCTAGCTGCAAACGTCTGGTTGTTAATGCAATATCTACATAGGTGTATAGAGGCCCATGTCCAACAACCATCACTCCAGTGGTCTAATGGTACATTGTGTTTGCTAACTGTGTAAGAAAACTATTGGATATTTTGCAAACCCTTGAAAACCTTTGTACAAGTATGTTAGCACAGCTGAAAACAGTTTTGCTGATTAGAGAAGCTATAAGGCCATGTTCACACGGCTGAAAATAGAATGTATTTCACCCCGTATTTCACGCCGTACTGCGCGAAATACGGGGTGAAATATGTCCTAGTCATTACGGTAATCCACGTCTCCTCTCCCAGCTTGGACAATCCACCGAGTGGGGAGAGAAGTTACATGTTATTTATTCACGGCGTATACGCGCCGAGAATATTGAATGTCTATGAGGCTGGTGGGCTGCCGTCCCTCCCGCCCTGCCCTGCTCCCGCCCCCGTACACACAACGTAATTGCGGGGCGAAATACATCCCGCAATTATACCGTGTGAACATAGCCTAAAACTGACCTTCCTTTGAGCTAGTTGAGAATCTGGAGCATTACATTTGTTGGGTTGATTAAACTCGCAGAATGGTCAGAAAAAGAGAACTTTCATGTGAAACTCGACAGTCTCTTCTTGTGCTGAGAGATGAAGGCTATTCCATGAGAGAAATTGCCAAGAAACTGAAGATTTCCTACAACGATGTGTATTACCCCCTTCAGAGGAGAGCACAAACAGGCTCTAACCAGAGTAGAAAGAGAAGTGGGAAGCCCCGCTGCACAACTGAGCAGCAAGCCAAGTACATTAGAGTCTCTAGTTTGAGAAATTGACGCCTCAGGCGTGTAGGAAATCTTCAGTATAACATGTAACTTCATGTAACAAAGGTTTTCAAGGGTTTGCAAAATATCCAATAGCTTCTTACACAGTTAGCAAACACAATGTGCCATTAGAACACTGGAGTGATGGTTGTTGGGAATCGGCCTCTATACACCTATGTAGATATTGCATTAACAACCAGACGTTTGCAGCTAGAATAGTCATTTACCACATTAACAATGTATAGAGTGTATTTCTTATTCATTTAGTGTCAGCCTCATTGAAAAAACTGTGCTTTTCTTTAAAAAAATAAGGAAATTTCTAAGTGACCCCAAACTTTTGAACGGTAGTGTGTGTGTATATATATAGTGTACAGGTGCATCTTTGGAGATCACAGTATTACATTGGTAATATTTTGTGCTTTTAAATTGCACAATTTATCTTCATTGGGGCTTTGGCCCTATTTCCCGATTTAAAGCATGCATTCATAATAAGTGAAAGAGAACCTGTCACATAGGTTATGCCCCCCTTGCTGAGTACAGCACAAGCTAGTGACAGACATGCTGTTTCCAGCGCTGTGTCCTTTATTCTATAAGACACAGCAATTTCAGAGCATATAGCGCTCAAATCTGGCAGTTTGCAGCCAGAAAAGAGTCCAGCTTATTCATGAGCAGGTCTTAGCCTCGCCCACCCAATGCTAGCCCCGCCCACCCAAGGCTAGCCCCGCCCAAATGACACTTTTTCACATATTTCTACCTATTCAAAGTAATAGGTTAATCACTTATGATGTGGGTGGGGCTAGAATTCAACTCTTTTCATGGCTCTTTTCTGGCTCTAAACTGCCAGATTTGAACATTAAATACTCTAAAACTGCTGCATCTTACAGAAAAAGGGACACAGCGTAGGAAACAGCAGGTCTGACACTAGCTTGTGCTGCCCTCAGCAAGGGGGGAATAAACTATGTGACAGGTTCTCTTTCAATCAAACCTTTTGGCTCCCTTCAGTATCCATTAGGGTTAGCAAAGGAGCATACTGCTGATAGGTTTAGTCGTTGTTGTCCTAATTATGAGTTGAGCTCCCCCTAGTGATGAATACAGGTAGACAGAATTTCATCATTTATAGTTGTGTATAGGGAGGCAGAGGGTTTTGGAGGCTATAAGAAAAATAGAGGAACTTACCTCTCATGGGCACAACTTATCCCTCAGGAGACCCAGAGGTTGAGGAATATTGTAACTTTTTGTAAGTAATAAAAAGTTAGTGGTTATCTGCTATATTGTATTACTGGGTGGGTTCTCTTATATATGGAGCTATTATCCATTCCTTACATTATCACTATTTCTGTTTTCAGTTTCTTGTCATTAGATGTTATGGGTCCATTTCAGTTTTGCTGTGAGTTTTAGTTACATCCCTGTAAGTGTCTAAGGGTATATTTTTGCAGGGCTCCCCAACTCGAGTCCTCAAGTCCCACCTACAGGTCATGTTTTCAGGATCTCCCACAGAATGCACTGGCAATAATGAAATCACCTGTGCAATCCTATGGAAAGCCAGAAAACATGACCTGTTGGTGGGCCTTGAGGAATGGAGTTGGGGAGCCCTGCAAAAATATACCCTTAGACACCATATTTAAACTATTTATTAAGTTTGCAAAAGAAACCTACCTCAGATCCCAGTAATTTGTATTCAGTATTTCCATCATGAGGAAACATAACAGATAATATACATTGTAGATTCTAGATATCGAGATAGAACGAGGCAGAGGTATCGGCTAAAAAAGATCAGGGACTGCACCAATGAAATATTCTGGAATATTATAATAAAGGTTGTGTTGTTAAAACTTACAATTGTGTTAGAGAATTATTACCTTTAAAGGGGTTTTTCCACAAAGTCATTCCAAACCTGCTTTATCCAGCTTCAGCTCTCAGTGTGCTCAAAAGGTGGCTTGTATGATTTGTTTGAACTGCATATCATGTGACCATGCAGGCTTGACATCACCATGCCTTTCCCTGCATTGTTCTCACTCTAGTCACACAAAGGTCTGTTTACTGAAAAAGCTATGAGTAGTTACAATGTAGCAGAGTAGTTAAAGCTTCTGCCTTCCAACATAGGGTTCCTAGGTTCAAATCCCTGCAGAAGCATAACATAGATTTTTTTGTCTCAGGGCCCATACCTGATTGAGGTTTTGCCACAAAGTCATTTCAAACTTGCTTTATCCAGCTTCAGCTTTCAGAGTGCTTAAAAGGTGGCATGTGTGATTTGTTTGAACTGCATATCATGTGACCCAGCAGGCTTGACATCACCATGCCTTTCCCCACACTGTGCTAACTCTAGTCAAACAAAGGTCTGTTTACTTAATAAGTTGTGAGTAGTTGCAATGTAGCAGAGTAGTTAGAGCTTCTGCCTTCCATCATAGGGGTCCTAGGTTCAAATCCCTGCAGAAGCATAACATATAGATTTTTTTTTGTCTCAGTGCCCATACCTGATTGAGGTTTCCTTTTACTTATTTGCACTGTTTGAATAATTACTAAGGACAGGAGTAGAATGACAGCATCTGGGGTTGAACACTTATTCAGCAGTGAGTGTATGGGATTACTGAGACATTCAGAGGACAGGAGTAGAATGACAGCACCTGGGGTTGAACACTCGCTCAGCAGTGATTGTTTGTGATTTCGAAGTCGTTCAGAGGACAGGAGGAGAATGACAGCACCTGGGGTTGAACATCACTTAGCAGCGAGTGTATGTGATTACTAGGCAGGGAGGAGACTGACAGTAGCTGCCTGAAAGGAGAGGTGATGTCTGAGCATGTGCAGCCAGGACTGAGGAGCTCTTGTCACTGGTCATATCCCCTGGAGACGAGCTGTACACTATGGATCACTAAGGTAGCAAATTGGTGCACAATTTTTAATAATGATGAATGATGAAAATGTTTATTATTTAATCTTCAGGCTTCCCACGTCAATTTTTGCGGGGAAAGCTTGGATGAAAGGTTGCCTGGGGTGACATGTATGATTATTTTTAGAAACACTATCCCATAGACTGACTCTTCGTTTCTGTAACGGGAATTTTAGTTGTTTCACTCTTGGGGCTGTCATGGAGGCTCGGTGGTGGGGTTCCTCAAAGTTGGTGGAGAGTGAGGTTTGCTTTGTGGTGGTGGGAGGGCCCTAGAGTGAAGGTTTGACTCCTCAAGTCAGTAGTTCTAGATTATTATGGATAATTTACAAATGGTGCCTCTGAGCCAATGCTCATCAGCTTGAGGTAATAAAAGAGTTTGGGTACTCAGGAATAGTGTTGCGTGTTGGATTCGGATCAAAGTCAAATTCAACCCGTGTCCAATTGCTTCAGTTGATGTTAGCTCAAACTGTTTTGTGGTGACAATCGGCAAAAAAAATTATTGCAACCTTAACCCTGGCTCTAAGATAGGGCCTGAATTCTTGTCCAATTTCCCATCTGACATCACTTCCTGTAACATAATTGTTACAGGAAGTGATGTCACTTTGTAAAATAATCCATTAACATTTTATAATCCACAATACACTAATAATGAGGGAATGAGGATCATGAGATGAATAGATCTGATACGGTCTTAAATTTTGATAGCAATTAAATTAATATAAGTGCTGTAGAATCTGATTTGATGACCTAGCATCTTGAGACGTTAAAGCTCAATCAGATGATCCTTCTCACTCTGACATTCTATAGATAAGTTAGGCTATCCATGTACCCAGTAACAAGCTTCAAAGCATACCAGATTTAAAAATAAGAATTCCTAAGTATTATATTAACAGTAACTTGGCAGCAGCCAAAATATTGATCACATGATAGAGGTGACATCATTACCATATACATAATTGGGCAGATAAGTTTTGCTGAGCTATAGATATTTGTAGCGAAGCCATGTATAGTTATAAATAGAGATGGGCGAATTGATTCTAACGAAGTGGAATTCGTTTAGAATTTCAGGAAAACTTTCGGTTCTGAACGAAGTCGAAGTTTGGGGTACTTCGGGTGAACGAAGTGTGCTTTGATTGATAAAATGGCTGTGAGCACATGGCGTTACATGGGGCAAAGCACTCTGGGAGGAAGAAGGGCATAGCCTGCATAACATGTGCAGAGATGAAGCCAATCAGAGACCGGCGGGATTCTGTGATGTCACCGCACTATATAAGTCCGGGCGCGACGCTGGGAGCTCATACCTCTCTCACTGTACTGAGTAGGGAAGGTGCTGCCGTGGCTGCTTGTGATAGCTGATACTAAAGAACTGATTTTATACAGCGGTTTTTGGGGGGTGTCACAGCGTGTCTCATAGACTGCTTCTCTTATTCTGATTTTGTGGGGTATTGGAACTGAAGTCCAGTGTGCGTCCAATGCAGCTGCATATACATTTTAATGCTATCTGCTCACAGCACATTGAATATCCAAGGGTTATCTAAGCCAGTTCCTGTTGTATTCATTTAAAGAACAGCTTTTTTTAAACAATACAAAATACACTTCTTTTTTGGTTGCTCTTTTCTTTTGCGCAATTTACATCCAGGGGTTAATTAAGCGTTGTTCTGCTGTTGTGGTCACTAAAAGAAACGTTCTTTTTCACAGCCAAAAAAGACATTTTGCCTGTAGCATAATTCAATCCAAAGGGTTAATTAAGCCTGTTTGTGCTTTATTTTCCCAGGTAAAATAACAGGTTTTTAAACAGCACATACAAGTCAATTTTTCCTGCCCATTTGTGGAGCGCAATTTATATCCAACGTTTACCCAAGCTTACTGGGTTCATTTGGAGTCAAATACAGGGTGTGTATTTATCATATACAGATATCTTCATCAAACAGAGTCTGTACTTTTTTAGAACAAACAGTATGTCAGACAGAGAGGTGGCAGGCTCTTCACCTGCGAGGGGCAGAGGCACAAACCCATTCCTGGAACAGGCCCAGGTCGCAGCACAGCAAGGGGACGTCGCAGCAGGGTCACTGTGAGGCCACAACTGCCGCTGTCATCTAGGGGCCGTGTGCTGACCAGCAACCCAATTGTTCTTGATTGTTTGACTAGGTCTTTCCATTTCCTCCCAGATACATCTGACAACCCCAGCCAAGAGTCGGTGGGAACGTCAGCCCACAACCCTTAGTTGGCATGGCCCGGAGCGGTCAGTGGCCCTCACCTGTCCTCAGCCAGGCTCTGTCCCATCCTGGTTCCCTCAGCCAGAGATCTACTATGTGGTCTGGCTCAGCTCCACTATACAGCGAGGATGAAAAAATTTTGAGGAGGGCAGTCAGCAGCACTTGCAGCGAAGAAATGGGGCCAATATCCCCTGCTTCTGCAGTAGGCGGCAAAGTAAAGATGTGGAGATGGCATGGGAGGTCATGTTGTGAGGGTCAGCCTCTGCATACCAGCCCGGGTGATGAGGACAGCAGTGACGATGAAACACAAATAGATGATGATGTAGCCGACCGCACTTGGGACCGGGTGAGGCAAGGCTTCATCATCGTCAGGAGAAGAGGGCGTCAGCTTGTGGTCAGGCAGCGACGCAACCAGCAAGTGGGTTTTTGTGGCCGTGAGTCAGCAGATAGCAGCAGTGTGAGGGTCGGGAGCCAAGCGGCCATGGGGTAAAAAACCCGCTTCGAAAGGTTCCAAGAAAGTAGCGGCACAGGGGCTCAGCGAGGCAGCGGCGGCAGTAGTCACTCATTTGCGGAGCGTTGGCGGTAAAACCCGATACTCGGCGGTGTGGCAGTTTTTTGCTAAGACACCGGAGGACCGAATAGGGGTATATGTAAAAATCTGTAAGCAGAAAGTGAAGCGGGCCAGGGAGCTAACGGGGCACCACGGCCCTGCGTCAACACATGCAGCGTCACCATCCGGTGGCCTGGGAGAAACGGGGCTCAGATGTGGTGGTCCTTTCCTGCCGCCGCAGCAGCGCCCAGTGGCACGCATGCCATTGCAGCTAGTCAAGGCTCCACCACCTCTGCAGAAGGGAGCTGTTTCTTTTTTGACATCATCTCCCGGTCCAGATGCTCCTGCTCCTCGCTACTCATGGCGCCAGCAGTCGTTCAGCGAGGCGATTGCAAAGAGAGAACAGTATGCGTCCCAAACCATCCTAAGGTGCAGCAGCTGACCGTGCTCCTGTCCCAAATTTTGGTACTTTCGTTCCCTCCCTTTCCAAATGGTGGACTCTGCAACCGTTAAAAACTAATGGCTTGTGCCGAGCCAAGATGGGGATTTCCAAGCCGTAATTTTTTTTTCCAAAAAGGCGTACCATCACTTTCATAAAAAATGTAGAATAGAAGGTGGGCCAGTCCTTGAGCTTATCGGTTTGTTCCAAGGTGCACGGCAGCGCGGACGTCTGGGGCTGTAACTACGGTCCGGGCCCGTACATGTCCTTTGCGGCCCACTGGGTGAATGTGCTTCCTGCCCAGGCACACCAACAACTTGGACAGGAGACGGCGCTTTCCCCCTCCACGTTGTCAAACTGCGGCTCCTGCACCAATGTCCCCTCCTCCTCCTCCACCATCACCACCATCTCAGCCTCCACAAGTACTGCTCCATCATACCACATGTGTAGGGCACAGCGGTGTCACGCAGTTTCTACACCTGGCTTGCCTCGGCGAACCCAAGTCACACAGGGGAGGAACTGCTCCGCATTTATGCAGCAAGAATCGATATGTGTTTCTCCGCGCACTGCAAATCGGGCCATGGTGATGGCAATGGGAGGACATGGTGTCCGCGCTGCACCGAGAGGGATGTCCTGGGCCCCCGCATGGGGCAAAGTGTTTAACTGTTGTGAAAAGGTCCTGATCTTCCACCCATCTTTTTTTTTATACAGAAATTTATTAGGTTTTTGTTTAAAAATACATAACCAAAAACACAAAAATAGCCCCGAAGAGTAAAATAAAATAAATATCTGGGCGTATACATAAGTGCATGCAAAACTAAATGTTATACCCATTCAATAAACAAATGTTTGACAAATAAACAAACATAAAGCCTGCCCAACATAGAATAGGTATAAAGCCAAGATACGAAGTTATATTTTGATTTACCCAAATGCAAATGAACCCTTGTAGAATATCAGGAGATAACCAAACACAGCCTGAAGGGGAGTGTGGCTTTTGTATATCACCGGGAGGACCGCCTCTTCTATTCGCAAAACCCTTCCAGAACCCCGCAACCCTTCCACCCATCTTCAGAAGATTCTGAAAATGGCCAGGAACTGTGCATGCACTCATGCATTCGTACAAAGCCAGGAACACCCTCCTCGAGTTGCAGCCCGCAGAACGGCCCTCCCCCAACACACTCTGATATGCGATGTTTCCACCGTTGGAATTCCAGCCTGCACATGTTGGACCGACTGTATGAACAGAGAAAGGCCATTAACGATTTTTGATGATCCAGGCGGACAGGAGTACTCCCCTGTGTAAAATTTGAAAGTCAGCCAGTGGCAGCTCATGCGTGACATCTGCCGTTTTTTTGAGGGGCCCCTCGAGGAGGCCACGTTAAATTTTTCAGTCCCCCAGGACTAGGGATGAATAACGTCATTCCACTGCTTCATGTCCTGGAACAGATGCGAAAAAAACTGTCTGGGCAGGGGACTGGAGACTGGCGACTACATCTCATGGCCCCATGAGTCCGCTGGGGCTGAAATGGAGGAGGAGGAGGAGGAGACTTGGAGCAGAAGCATTGTCTGGTGAAATGAGTGGATTTTTTACCCAGGTGACAAGAGAGGAGGAGCAGGAGCAGCTGGAGGAGGTGGATGGAGATGAGGAAGACTAGGCAGATGACCCCCAAGCACTGTGGCAGTATACAGTGGAGATGGAGGCAGGGAGCCCCTCGGAGTCACTTGTGCAGATGGCCCGCAGCATGCTGATTTGCCTGGCTACTGACAGCCTAATAGTTACCATCCGGCAGAGGGATGACTTCTGGCTCTCCACCCTCTTGGACCTTCGCTACCGGTCCAAAATGGGAGCCTTTTTCCCAGCTGCTGAGAGGGAGGACAAACTCAAATACTATAGGGAAATCCTCCGTAGTCAGTTGGCCGCTGCCTATGTGCGGCATCGTCCCTCCTCTGACAGATCTGACCGTGGGGTTCCTCAGCGCTCACGTACTACTGCCGCGGCTGCTGGGGGAAGGTGGGGGGTAGGAGCAGTACCAGCTCCATCAGTAGTAACCTAAGTCTGGAGTCACTGATACGCAGATTCCTTCACCCGCCTAGTGAGGAGGGCAGTCGCCAGCAGCAGCAGCAGGACCTGGAGCAGTCCCTGAACCAACAGGTGGTGGCCTACTTGGACAGCACTGCCACCCCAGTTAGAAGATCCGCTGGACTACTGGGCAGCCAAACTGGATGTGTGGCCGCAACTTGCCGAGTTTGCAGTGGAGAAGCTGTCCTGCCCGGCCAGTAGTGTGGCATCAGAGCGGGTGTTCAGTGCGGTGGGGGCCATCGTTACCCAAAGGAGAACCTGCTTGTCCACTGGAAATGTGGAACGACTGACCTTTGTCAAGATGAATCAGGCGTGGATCGGCCAGGATTTCCACACACCAATGCCTTAGGCGTCAGACTACATCAGCCATGACGCCTCACCCAAACTGAGAGAAATGAGTCTGGGTTCAAACTACCTGCCTCAGGCACTATTCTGATGCCGCCACCCGCCTGATGCCACACATCTGCTGCCAGTTTCTCCATCTGCCAACAACCATCTTTACCAGGGACTGGTATTGCCACCCACCTCCACACTCTGTCATTGTGCCACTCTATGACCTCATGCTGCTGCTGCTGTTGCTGCTGCTGTGACATCCAAACTGTGTCATTGTGCCACTCTATGACCTCATGCTGCTGCTGCTGTTGCTGCTGCCGTGACATCCACACTGTGTCATTGTGCCACAATCTGACCTCATGCTATTGCTCCTGCCGTAACCTCCACACTCTGTCCTTGTGCAACTCTGTAGTCTACTCCTGTTTTTGCCACCTCCAGAATGTCATTGTGCCACTGTCTGACCTCATGCTGCTGCTGTGGCTGCTGCCGTAACCTCCACACTCTGTCATTGTGCCACTCTGTGGCCTACTACTGTTTTGCCACCTCCAGAATGTCATTGTGCCACTCTCTGACCTCATGCTGCTGCTGCTGATGATGCCGTGCCCTCCACACTGTGTCATTGTGCCACTCTGTGGCCTACTCCTGTTTTTGCCACCTCCAGAATGTCATTATGCCACTCTCTGACCTCCTGCTTCTGCTGCCGTGACCTCCACACTCTGTCATTGTGCCACTGTCTGACCTCATGCTGCTGCTGCCGTGACCTCCACACTGTGTCATTGTGCCACTCTTTGGCCTACTCCTGTTTTTGCCACCTCCAGAATGTCATTGTGCCACTCTCTGACCTCATGCTGCTGTGGCTGCCGCCGTCACCTCCACACTCTGTCACTGATGTTGCCAACTGAGCTCTCAGCTTGTTTTTTTCCAGCTGTCGCTGCCATGACTTTATCAGGCTACATTCCCGCTTCAGTTTTTTGGTCAGTTTTGCCCTCTTAAGCTTACATGCCAACTTTTGAAAGTGAGAAAGCAGGAGATTTGAAGGTGGCGGCGCACCCCAAAATTTGCATGACCACACATGATGGTGAAAGCCACGCCCCTTAAAAAGCCACACCCTATTCCACCTAACTGTGTAACGGCTCTGGAAGAAAACTAGATTAGGGTTTTGGCGTTACCCAGCTTTCCTGGACTGTTGGATGGTCTACTCAGCATCCAGGAGAGCTGAGGGATACCGCCAAACTGTGCCCCAATAGGTAGATATCTCAGTGCCCTATTTGAAACCCGTAAGCCAGGTAGTAGCCTCCTGTAGCCAGGTTCTGAGCCCCCAATATCCAGGCAGTGCCCCCAGTAGCCAAGTAGCTGTCCCCACTAGCCAGGTAGTGCTTCTTATAACCAGGAAGCTGTCCCCTTTTAGCCAGGGAGCTGCCCCCACTAGACAGATAGCTGTCCCCCACGAGCCAGGTAGCTGTCCGCCCGACTTAGTCAGTATCTTCCCCCACTAGCCAGATAGCGTCCCCCACTAGCCAGATAGCGTCCCCCACTAGCCAGATAGCTTCCCCCACTAGCCAGATAGCTTCCCCCACTAGCCAGATAGCTTCCCCCACTAGCCAGATAGCTGTCCCCTCTAGCCAGATAGCTGTCCCCACTAGCCAGATAGCTTCCCCCACTGGCCAGGTAGCTTCCTGCACTGGCCAGGTAGCTTCCTGCACTGGCCAGGTAGCTGCCCGCACTGGCCAGGGAGCTGGGGGCGTGCAATACAAGGCTGCTGGGGACGGGGCTGCACCAAGCTCTCAGAGATATCACATCACCACTCCCGTGGCTCAGAGCAAGAGCCCGACGACAGGAACACTGACAGGGAGAGACGCTCTTATCGCTGCTCGGTGAGGAGGAGGTGAGAGGAGAGGAGGGGGAAGGGAGTGGAATGAGGGGGAGTGCAGCGGGCAGCGAGACACTGACAGCCAAAGAGAGTGACTCAGCACACACTGTCGGCAGCACACCAGACGCTGGAGGTGCAGCTGTCAGACACACTAGTCAGATCTCCCCAGCATCCGTGGTGAGCTGCGTCTTGGACGTATTACCGTGCTATAAGATAAGGGCTGACCTGGCGGCAGTAATGTTTATTCCTCTGCTGCTCGGTCATCATTGTGCTGTCAGGTGCCTCTGACCCTCCGCGGAGCAGGACTCCTGTGTGCGCTGCCCGGCGGAGATTTTGCTGACTCTCCGGGAGGGCGGGACATGACCATACATTTCCAACTTTTGAAAGTAAAAAAGTAGGAGATTTGAAAGGCGGCGTGCGTAGCACGTGCGCCCAAAAATTTGCATATCCAAACCCATCTGGCATTTAAGCCCGCCCCCTTCAAAAAAAGTCACACCATACTCCACCGTGTAATGGCTCTGGAAAGAAAGCTAAATTATGTGTTTTTGGCGCCACCCAGCTTCCCCTGGACTGTTGGATGGTCCTATTCATCATCCAGGAAGCTGAGAGATACCGCCCAAACTGTGCCCCAATAGGTAGGTATCTTGGTGGCCTATTTGAAACCTGTAGGCAGGTAGTAGCCTCCTGAAGCAGGGTTAAGCCCCTTCTAGCCAGGTAGGCTGTCCCCAATAGCCGATAGGCCCCTAACAGCTAGGTATGCCCCCAATAGCCAGGTAGTGCCTCCAATTGCCAGGTAGTGCCCCCAAGAGCCAGGTATGTCCCCAATAAGCCGACTTAGATGCTCCTTACAGCCAGGTAGTTCCCCCAATAGCTAGGCAAAATGCACCCTTTTATCCAGAGTAGATGCCACCCTGAGCCAGGCCAGTATACCCCCATTGAGCCAAGCCGATGCCCCTTTTTATCCAGGCAGATGCCCCCATGAGCCAGGCAGATGCCCCTTATTCCCAGGTAGATTGCCTCCCATGAGCCAGGGAGATGCCCCCATGAGCCAGGCAGATACCCCCATAATCCAAGCAGATGCCCCCCATTATCCAGGCAGAAGCCCCCAGTGAGCCATGCAGATGCCCCATGAGCCAGGCGGATGGCCCCCATGAGCCAGTCAGATAGGCTCCCATGAAGGCCAGGCAGATGGCCCCCATGAGCCAGGCAGTTGGCCCCCCTGAGCCAGGCAGATGCCTGCATGAGAAAGACAGATGCCCCCTTTATCCAGGTAGATGTCCCCATGAGCCAGACAGATGCCCCCTTTATCCAGGCAGATGCCCCCTTTATCCAGGCAGATGGCCCCCATGAGCCAGGCAGATGGCCCCTTTATCCAGGCAGATGGCCCCCATGAGCCAGGCAGATGGCCCCTTTATCCAGGCAGATGGCCCCCATGAGCCAGGCAGTGCCCCTATAGCTAATAACAATAAAATAATAAAACCTACTTCACTCCCCTCCCCTCACATGCACTCACACTCACTGCACACACTCCTCCCCTCACAAGCACTCAGTCACTGCACACCCTCCTCCCCTCACAAGCACTCACTGCACACCCTCCTCCCCTCACAAGCACTCACTGCACACCCTCCTCCCCTCACAAGCACTCACTGCACACCCTCCTCCCCTCACAAGCACTCACTGCACACCCTCCTCCCCTCACAAGCAAGCACTCACACTCACTGCACACACTCCTCCCCTCACAAGCACTCAGTCACTGCACACACTCCTCCCCTCACAAGCACTCAGTCACTGCACACCCTCCTCCCCTCACAAGCACTCACACTCACTGCACACACTCCTCCCCTCACAAGCACTCAGTCACTGCACACCCTCCTCCCCTCACAAGCACTCACACTCACTGCACACCCTCCTCCCCTCACAAGCACTCACACTCACTGCACACCCTCCTCCCCTCACAAGCACTCACACTCACTGCACACCCTCCTCCCCTCACAAGCACTCACACTCACTGCACACCCTCCTCCCCTCACAAGCACTCACACTCACTGCACACCCTCCTCCCCTCACAAGCACTCACACTCACTGCACACACTCCTCCCCTCACAAGCACTCACTGCACACACTCCTCCCCTCACAAGCACTCACACTCACTGCACACACTCCTCCCCTCACATGCACTCACACTCCCCTCCCGTGCACACACCCTCCCCCTCACGCACTCACACTCACTGCACACCCTGCTCCCCTCACAAGGCACCTCACACCTTAACCACTGCAACACCCTCCCTCCCCCTCACAAGCACTCACACTCACTGCACACACTCCTCCCCTCACAAGCACTCAGTCCCTGCACACCCTCCCCCCCTCACAAGCACTCACACTCACTGTCACTCTCCTCCCCTCACAAGCACTCACTGCACACACTCCTCCCCTCACAAGCACTCACTGCACACCCTCCTCCCCTCACAAGCACTCACTGCACACCCTCCTCCCCTCACAAGCACTCAGTCACTGCACACACTCCTCCCCTCACAAGCACTCAGTCACTGCACACCCTCCTCCCCTCACAAGCACTCACTGCACACACTCCTCCCCTCACAAGCACTCAGTCACTGCACACCCTCCTCCCCTCACAAGCACTCAGTCACTGCACACCCTCCTCCCCTCACAAGCACTCAGTCACTGCACACCCTCCTCCCCTCACAAGCACTCAGTCACTGCACACACTCCTCCCCTCACAAGCACTCAGTCACTGCACACCCTCCTCCCCTCACAAGCACTCACACTCACTGCACACACTCCTCCCCTCACAAGCACTCACACTCACTGCACACCCTCCTCCCCTCACAAGCACTCAGTCACTGCACACACTCCTCCCCTCACAAGCACTCACACTCACTGCACACACTCCTCCCCTCACAAGCACTCACTGCACACACTCCTCCCCTCACAAGCACTCACACTCACTGCACACACTCCTCCCCTCACAAGCACTCACACTCACTGCACACCCTCCTCCCCTCACAAGCACTCACTGCACACCCTCCTCCCCTCACAAGCACTCACTGCACACACTCCTCCCCTCACATGCACTCACACTCACTGCACACCCTCCTCCCCTCACAAGCACTCAGTCACTGCACACCCTCCTCCCCTCACAAGCCTGCATAACACACCCTCCTCCACCTCACAAGCCTCACCACTCACCTGCACGACACTCCTCCCCTCACAAGCTCTCACACACACACAGACACCCTCCTCCCCTCACAAGCAAGCACTCACACTTATTATTCACATGAGCACACACTCCTCCCCTCACAAGCACTCACTGCACACTCTCCTCCCCTCACAAGCGAGTGCTCTCAGCACCCCTCACTGAATCACACTCCCCCCTCACAAGCACTCAGTCACTGTGCAACACCCTCCCTCTCCCTCACAAGCACTGCACACCCTCCTCCCCTCACAAGCACTCACACTCACTGCACACCCTCCTCCCACCCTCACAAGCTCTCACACTCACATGCAACACCCCTCCTCCCCTCACAAGCACTCTCACAAACTCCCACTGCACACACACCTCCCCTCACAAGCACACCAGTCACTGCCACACTCCTCCCCCTCACATGCACTCACACTCACTGCACACTCCTCCTCCCCTCACAAGCACTCCAAACAACAATCAACCTGGCACACCCTCCTCTCCCTCACAAGCAACTCAACACTCACTGCACACACCTCACTCTCCCTCACAACACTCACACTCACTGCACACAACTTCCTCCCCCCCCCTCACAAGCACTCACTGCACACACTCCACCCCTCACAAGCACTCATGTCATGGTTCTCTGATGAAAGGAGAACATTTGTGCCTGACTGGGCAGCACATGACAGAGGCCAACGAGGCAGCGTAAAGAGATGCTGCCCAATGCCCTCAGTACACAGTATAACCTCCAGCTTCTCTAAGATGTTGGAGGCGAGACACTGGCCCCCCATTGACCTGGAGACCTTGCATCTATGGATTGTATGGGGGAGACAAAAGAGGATGTGGAACAAGCAATGTTGCGGAAGTCTTACCTGTTCTAAACACAGGTGAGAGGGTTATGACCAGGGGGTAAATGATCCTGTGGTGACATCACACGGTCAAAGATATGAAAGATGTCCAATAGATTCCTGACTCCTCCTTCCTGTGACTGAACACAATGACAGTGACAATAGTGTAAGGTCCTCATAGTGTAAGAAACAAATCTGGTCCGTACAAAGCCAATAACCAACACCACATGCTCTGCACCCTACATAGTTCATGGCCCCAATATACACCACAGTAGCGGGGCCCCTACATAGAGCATGGCCCCAATATACACCACAGTTGCGGGCCCCTACAAAGTTCAAGGCCCAAATATACGAACCACAGTGCTGGAGCCCCTACATTAGTCATAGGCCCCAAATACACCACAGTGCGGTACCACTACATAGTTTCATGGCCCCAATATAACCCACAGTGCGGGGCCCCTACATATTCATGGCCCCCAATATACCCACAGTGTGGGGCCCCTCTTCAAGTTTCTATGGTGCCGCCAATATACACCACTAGTGCGGGGCCGCCCTACAAGTTCCCTGGCCCCAATATACACCACAGTGGGCCCCGCCTACATAGATCATTTGCCCCAATAAACAGACCAGGCCAAGAGCGTGTTGAGCCCCTCCGGCAAGAACCAGGTGTGGCCCCTAATAAACACCACAGAGCAGGGTCCCTACATAGTACATGGCCCCAAAATATAACACCACATGCGGGGCCCTACATGTAGTTCATGTGGGCCCCCAAAAACTCCACATCAGTGCGGGTCCCCTCCACGGATTACCAGTAAGCCCCAGCACTAACTCCATCCCTGAGCAAGTTGCCCTCCCCCCCGCACCATAGATCAATATGTCGCCCCATAATAGCACCGCCATTGCTGTGTCCCGTCCCATCGTAGACCATTCCCCCCGACTACCCCCCCCTATTCTTTGCCTCAAAATCAAAGTTCCTGGCGCCCAATAATACATCCCACTAAGTGCTGTGGTACCCCCTCAACGATAGTACATTGTGCTCCAAAAACAGTAACCCCTTGCAAGAGTATCGTGTGGTGGCCCCAACAAATGAGTTACATGTGCTCCAAAATACAACCCCAGTTCGTGGCCCCTAATAGTTCATTTCCCCAATATAACACTCAAGTGCGGGGGCCGACCTACATAGTTTTCAAGTCCCAATATATACAACAACAAGGTGCGTGCCCCTACATAGGGCTCAGACCCCCAATATACCCCTACGACACCAACACAGCGGGGGCCCACACTAGGCTCATGACCCCAAAATGACACCACACTTACGGGGCCCAACATGCACTGACCCCAATATACACAACAGTGCGGGGCCGTCTTACATAGTTCACATGTACCCCAAAATACACCACAGTGCGGGGCCCTGACATAATTTTGCAATTTGCCCCAATACTCCACCACATTTGCGGTGGCCCCCTAGCGGTTTGATAGTCAATTGGCTCCAATATCACCACAGTGCGTGACCCTACATAGTTCATCGCCCCAATATACACCACAGTGCAGGGCCCCTACATAGTTTCAGTCCCCAATATACACCCACAGTGCGGGGCCCCCCTACATTAGTCATTTGCTCCCAATATCTACCCGACAGGTGCGGGGCCCCTACGAAGTTCATGGCCCGCCAAAATAACACCACAGTGCGGGGCCCAATACATACGTTCATAGCCCCAAATAATACACCACAGTGCAGGGCCCTACTACCCAGGTTCATGGCCCCGAATATAACCACAAGTCTGGAACCCGGCTCATAATTCATGACCCAATAGATAACACAGTGCGGGGCCCCTACATAGTTAATGGCCCAAATATACACCACAGTGCGGGGCCCCTAATAGAGGTACGAACATGAGGGTTATGGCCCCAATATGAAACCACAGTGCTGGGCCCCTAACAGTAGTTCAAAAAAGGCCCCCTAGAAACCACCACCGTGCGGGGCCGGCCTACTTAGGTTCATGGCGCCCAAAATACAACGCAAGTTCGGTTGTGCCCCTTACATATTTTATTGACGCCCAATATAACACCTACAGTCGGCGGGTACCCCGCTACATAGTTCATTATCCTGCCAATTTACACCACAGAGCGGGTGGTCTCCTACACATTCAAAGACTCCCACAGGTAACCAACTCCCACAAATAGTGCGGTGCGCCCCCAACCCCGAACATCCAAGCCCCTGGAACAATACTACAACCGCCATTGCTATGTTTGGCGCCCCCCCACTAACAATTCCCCCCTCAACCCCCAGTCCTTGTGCGGCCCCTATCCGAATATCCTATTGCCCCAAAAATAACCCCAAGTGCGATGCCCCTACCTAGTTCAATAGCCGTCCAATCAAACACCCCATTATCTGTGGCCCCTCCACGTGCCAAAGGAACCAGTCCCCCCGACACCCCGCTAACTTCCTAGCTGCTGTTCCCACGCCACGATAAATTCCAAACCCCAAAACCTCAACCTCTCGATCGTTTGCCCCTCCTACCCCGCTGTACAATTATTTCATACCCCCCCAAAAACACACCCCCGAGCTGAGTCCCACCATAGTCACCACGCCTCTCCACCTACACCCTTTTACCCCTCCTCCAACCCCCCCACCAAATCCAGTCTGTCCACAACTCTATTTGACATGTCCCACAAGTCCACTACACAGTTTGGGGCCCCCAACATAGGTTCAATGTGAGTGCTCACACATCACCACCCACAGTTCTTGGCCCTACTAGTTTTCATTTCCCCCAATAATACCCCCAGTGCGGGAACGTCCCCTCAGTAGTTCATGGGATTCGCAATATTACAACAGTTGACAGTGCTGGTCCCCACATATTCTCATGCCCCATATACACCAGCACAACTGCGGGGCGCCTACAAATAAGCTCATGACCCCAATATACACCACACTACGGGGCCTACAAGGCCTCCAACCCCACGCATATACCAGCACCTACAGCGCGGTGCCCTGACCATTAGTTAATTGCCACCAATAAAAACACCACAGTGGCGGTGTTTGGGTGTGCCCTTCGTTCAGAGTTCATTTCCCCAATATACACCACAGGGTGCGGGCCCCTTACATAGGGGTTCATGGCCGCTCCCATATATACACCACAGTGCGGACCCTATCATAGTTATGCCAATTATAAACACCAGCAGTTTGCCAGGGCCCCTTGACATAGATTCTTTTCCCAATATAACACCCACAGTGCGGGGGCCCGTACAGAGTTTCAATGGCCCCAATATACACCCACAGTCGTGCGGGGCCCCTACAAGTTCAATGGCCCAATTACAAACACATGAGTGCGGGCCCATACATAGTTTCATAGCCTCAATAACACCCAGAACATTGGGCATGGCCCAATACACCAGGGGTTCAAGGCCCCAATATCACCACAGTGTGCTGGACCCTGACATAACTTATGACCCTAGCCCAAATATAACGCACATGCGGTGGCCCCTACATATTTTCATACCCCCACTAAAACAGCCACATGCGTGGGCCCCCTACATACCTCTAGTTGCATAATCACAATTATCCCCAATAAACACCAAGTGTGGGGTCCCCAACATGAGTTCGATGACCCCAATATACACCACAATGCGGGGGTCCCCTACACATTCAATGACCCCCATTACACCCACAGTGCGAGTCCCCACATAGGAGTTTTCAGGCCCCACAACAGACACCCGCATAGCTTTGACCCAACCACTATCCAGGCCCCAATTACACACACAAGTCGAGGTCCCCTACATAGGTTCAGGCCCAAATAAACACCAAATTTGCTGGGCCCCTAATACGTTCAGGTCCGCCAAATATACACCCACAGGCGAGGCTCCTACATAGGTTCATAATCGCACCCCCATAATAAAACAACCACAGTGCGGGACCCCTCTAGGTTCATGGCCCCCAATATACATACGTGTTGGGCCGCCAAGCTGAGGTTATGGCCCCAATATAACACCCAGTGCAGTGCCCCTACATAATTTTATGGCCTACCAATAAACAACCACAGTGTGGGGCGCCCTACATAGGTTCATGGCCCTCCAAGATAACACCACAGTGCGTGGGCCCCCCCCATACATAGTACATGGCCTCCAATATACAATCTACAGTGCGTAGGCCCCAAAATAATTCATCGCCTCCACTAACCACAGAAGTGCGGGACCCTACATTATTATTCAATGGCCCAAGTATTATACACACCAGATATTTGTGGCCCCCTACCCCTCTTAACCTTGCCCCAAAATAGACCTGCCACGGAGCGGGTGCCACGCTACATGGGGTTTTAATTTAGGTCCCCAATAACCAAAAGACAAGTGGTCCCTACTTCTGAACGAAGGCCCCAAAAACAGACTATCATAATATGTCTCCCCAACGATCGAACAATCCCCCAGACCCCGCCTCCGCCCTCTATTGATTGTCCCCACCCAAGAAACTATTTCCCCAAACAACACCACATTGGCTTTTACCCAACGATGATTCATGGCTCCAAATCTACTCATCAGTGGGGCCCCAATAAAGTGTTCAAGGCCCAATATACACTAAAGTGATGGGCCCCTACATAGTTTCAACGGGCCCCCAATAATACCACCACACCATGTGTGGGGCCCCAACATCTAACCGGTCCCCAATATACGACCACCAGTAGCTGGGCACCCTACAAACTAGACATGTGTCCCACTCAACACCACAGAGGCTGGACCCCCTACATAGTTCATTAGTGTCTACAAAAATACACCACAGTCCAGGGCCCTACATAGTTCATGACCGCTCAATATAACACAACACCACAGTGTGGGGCCCCTACATAGTGCTCTATAGACGCCCAATATCAACCCATGTGCGGGGCCCCTTACATAGTTCATGGCCCAATATAACACCATCAGTGGCGGGATCCCTACATAGAACATGGCCCAAAAATACACACATGGCAGTGGCAGGGCCCTACATAGTTCATAATTTGGGGCAACAATATACACCACATGCAGGGCCTTAACATACTCATCATGGTTGGACCCAATATACACCACATTGCGTGGGCTCTAGGCCTCTATACATAGTTCAATGGCCCCCAGATATAACACTACAAGTGTGAGGGGCCCCCTACAAAGTGTCATTGAGGCACCCCAATAATACACTACAGAGTGTGGTCCCCTACATAGGTATCAGAGACCCAATAAAACACCACAAGTGTGGGGCCCCTACATGGGGTTCATTGGCGCCCAATATTACTCAAAGTGTCGGGCCCCTACATACAAACCCCACAGTGAGGCCCCTGACATATGCTTTCAATGGCACCCAATATACAACCCCAGTAACGGGGCCCCCTACACATTTGTTCAGTGGCTCCCGCGATATAACACCACTCTGTGCGGAGCCCTAATGTCATTCATGGGCCCAAATATACAACCACAAGTAACGGTGCCCCTACATAGTTCATGGCCCCAATAATACACCACAGTGTGCGCCGCCTACATAGAGTTGCATTATGGCTCCAAGATACACCAAGTGCGAGGGAGGTGCCCTACATAGTTCACGTCCCACTATAAAACACCACAGTGTGGGGGCCCTACAAGGCTCATGGCCTCAAATACACACAGGTGTGGGGCCCTACTTAGTTCATGGCCCCAATATACAACCCAAGTGGTGTAGCCCTACATAGTTCATGGCCCAAATAACACCACAGTTCGGGCCCCTAGCATGGGTTTTTTTCATGACCCCCAAAGACATATCATCAGTGTGGGCCTCCCCCTAACATAGTCATTGGCCCCAATCATAGGTTCAAGACCGCCCAATATCACAACAATGTGGATACCCTAACCATACATAGGTCCTGACCCCAATAACCCCACATGTGGGGGCCCTTTAACATAGTTTGTTCAGTGGCCCCAATTAACAAACACCACAGTGCAGGCCGCTACATTAGCTCCAATTGGTCCAGATAATACACCACAGTGTGGGCCCCCCCCCTACCATAGTGGGTCTTGGCCCCAATAAAGCACCACCATTGGTCACATGCCCACCCTAGTTACTTTGCCCCCACATATACAGAACACCGACGATAGCGGTGGCCCAATCATAGAACAGGACCGCCGGACCCAATATACACCAACAGTGCTTGGCCCCCCCCAACATAAGTCATGCCACAAATACAACCACAGAGGCGGGCCCCCTCATAGGATCCATGGCGCCCAATCATAACATCACATAGTGCGGGCCCCTACATATGTTCATATCGGCGCCAAAATACATCACAGTGGCGGGGCCCTACATAGTTTCATTGCCCCCAAATACACCACAGTGTGCAGGCCCTACATAGTTCATTGGCCCCAATATATACACAACACAGGTGGCGGGGACCCACATAGTTTAGTTCAGCAACCCCAATATACCCCCCGAGTGCTGGGCCCCCACCCCAACTTATTTTTTCATGGCCACAATATACACCACAGTGCGGGCCCCCCCTACCATATTTCCATGAGGCCCCAATAATACATTCACTATTTCCGGGCCGCCTACATAGGTATCAGGGCCCGCAATATACATCACAGTGGCGGGGCCCCTATTCTGAAAGATTTTACATGTGCGCCCAAATACCACACATGTGGGTCTCCCCTACATAGTTGCATTGGCGCTCCATATTACAGCCCATCAGTGTGGGGCTTCCTACAAGTTCATGGCCCCAATATAACACCACAGTGCGAGGCCCCTTACATAGGGGGGTTCAAGGCCCCAATATACACCAGAGTGCGGGTCCCCCTACATAGATATCTGGCCACAATAATACAAAGATAGTTCATGCCCCATTTATAGCAAACCACAGTGCGGGGCCCCTGCCTAGTCATGACCCAGATGCCAGAATTATATAACAATGTTCTACATTGTGGCAGCAGCTGTCCCCATTATTTTGTGATCTTCCCGAATCCAAAGGCATAAACCCCGAGTTCCTGGGGACCACGCTGTGCATTTTCCGCTACTTAGCAATGCAGAGGGACACCGGTATCTTGCCTCTGCCCCTTTGTCCTTCGTCCTGTACAAGAGACGCTGCAGACTGATGTCCGACTGGCCGTATAGGGGGCTAGTACAGGTACTATAATCCTATGGAGACAACAAGAACAAGTCCCGATCCCAAGCAACCCAATACCTCCCACCATAACGCCCCGCTACGCCACACCCCCCAAACCTCCACCCCCACACTTTCTTCTGACAAACCCCTCAATCCCACCCACCCACCAAAAAAAAAAAACCACACAACCCCCACCCCTCTTCCTTTTTTGCCCATTACGAAATTCCATTAACTGTCATACACCTCTCTACCACACAGCCCCACCACCGCACCAAATCTTTTTGCCCAACCCCACCCATACCCACCCTCCCCTCCCTTCTCACCTTCACATTCCCCCTCTGCAACCATCTCCTCCATTTACCGCCCCAAAATTATTATCACATAGCACGTCAAGTCCCCAGCACTACTATCTATTTCACTCCTGTATACCTCCTCAAAATTAAACAAAACCAGTACAATACCACTTCATTCGGCATCCCCATCTCTCATCCACCATCCACACCCTTGACTACCTCTCCCCCCCCCCTCCACACCCAGTACACCCAACCCCCATACGAATGTTAGCAAAAAAATCTTCCAAACAACACTCCAACCATCTCCCCATACTACCCTCCGCCCTATTCAACCTAAATCTACAACATAAGAGGCTCACCAGCCTTTGTCGATTCTCCCAAATCCAGTTATAAACGTAAAAAGATTGCAGTGTCTTCTGCATTCCAAAAGGGTTTCAACTCTTGTTCCTGAGAGACCAGACAGACTGTTGAAGTTTTTCCCCCTCTCAGCCTCCAAGCCGTCAAATGGAGTTTGTGCACTATGGGATAGAAACAATGCCGTTCTGAGATTAGAGGTCCCAGCTGACTGGGTAAGTTTCCAGAATTACTGCTCTCCGAAAGTGACAATACAGATGAGAACAGGCCCGGCAGGGTCCAGAAGAATAAATCCCTAGACCCACTTGCTTTTCCGTCCAGAAAACTTACAGAGGACTCTTGGGATCAGAGGAAAGGAGGAAATACTAAAATTAATTTGTTTCTCCAACTGATGACAACCAATCAATTGCTACATTTTACCCGCATTCTAGTCTCTGTTCTCCCCCCATAAAAAATTAAAAAATCCATTACATGCTAATCCCTGTGCAACCAGGTCGGTGACTCCCATCCAGAGCCCTACCTATTAGACATAGCAAAAGATGATAAACTCCACCCAACAACTGTATCCTTCCCCTACTTGGACTTCTGAGCCCCAACCGCAGACCGACATTATATAGCCTCGAAAGTTGCACTGGCTAGTCTATATTCTAAAAGAAAACATCCCAAATTCCTCAAGCTCCAGCAATCCTGAAAAGAGGTTCATCAGATGCCGCCCTATGTTTTGTTTAGGAGCTAACCCCCCGTAACCCACCAAGATCCAGAAATACCTCTTCCCAACACAAACAGGTTAATCCACTCCATTTAGCCCCACTACCCCCTCACCGCCAATCATTCACACCGAAACCAGAACTATTCATATCTCCACCATAACCACCTCCTTCCTCCCCCAAATTCATCCCCCCTATTCCAATTAACCCTTTCACCCCCTCCTCCCCCTCTCGGCCTCGATGATCTTGCCCACTCCATCACGTTGATTCCGTACCCGGTTAACTCCCTATCCACATACTTATACTGGTACACCCCCCCCACACCGTACACTTCTGGTGTAAGCACTCAAAGACATTCAGGTTTGTCCTTAATGAATTCATTTTATCTCTGTGACCAGGAGGAAACAAGAAAACTGACCTTAGGACCCAGGGTACTGCATCGATGGTGGATGTCAGCTAGGACCCAACACTTTTATTTTATCGCTGTATGCGCTGTCCTTTTTTTCCCAATTGAAAACAACTCAAACTCACATTGTTTGCTCTTATTCACTCTATCTTGTGCTACTGTAACTCCTGCATTATTGGGTTTCTCGCCTCTCCTGTAAACGCCCCCTTTAATCACAATCTGTGTCCTGAATGTGCAGCAGCCGAGCTCATCTTTCTTCCGCGCTAAACTGAGATCCTCTACCCTGTTCAATCATGGACACGGTTGCCCAATCAGTACAGGATACCAACATAAACTCATCACTGTTCACTCCATAAAGCTCTCCAACAGCGCTTGCACCCTTCTACAACTCCTACCTCATCTCTGTCTACCACTCCTATACCGGCTCTGTCCGCACTGCAGATGAAAACATGATTACATTTCTCACTCATTCTCAAATCATCCGGAACCTCCCATATCCGTCTCAAAAGATTTCACACGTGCTGGCAACCATTTCTCTGAAAAAAGCTCCGCGGCCTATCAGGTTACAACAACAAACAAAAAAAAAAAAAAACCACAACAAAGAAAAAACAAACACAACAACTCAGAACCCTTATATTAAAAAAGTACTCCTGAAGACAACACATCTTCTCAGTCTGGGTCCTCCAGAACTCTAATGGCTAACCCGTACTCCAACTCTCTAGAGCGCACACATTTCCTGTCACTCCACTCCCAACAATTCATCGTCACTTATCTGTGAAATGGAACTCTCAGTCTTCCCTTCGCTTCCACATGCAAATAAGAACAATTGCCGTTGTGGAATTCTAGTCAAGTAATGTGATCAATCAATAAAATTTAGACATAATTCAATCCCGTAGCACAAAATCCAGTAAAACGGCTATTAGCCCAACACACCGGGCTTCTCCCGACCCCCACCCCCACCGATCACCCCCTCAACACCCCCCCCAACCAAAACGGCACCCCAAAATTGTATGGGCCCACGTTAAACTATTTTATCCAGATTCAATACAAATGTTGACCTCCTCTTTTCTTAGGGTCTAAATGATTAGTCCAACAAGACATTAACCCAGATACATTTTGTTTTTCCCTCAATTTTAGGCCACTGTGCCCTTTACTATGTTAGGCAAAAAGTTCCCTCCTAAAACAAGGGGTTGTTATGGAAAGAAAAACATGTTTTTTGTACTTTTGTATTTTTAAATTCGCATTTTAAGTTGTCAGGATCATTTAATCTAACATGAGTTTCTAGTAAATAAAAAAGGGCGAAAAAATTTAAATGGATGCTTGGTTATCAATTCATATTATAGTTAATTCTCTTAAATCTGTATATAATCTATGAAAGGGTGGGGGTCCACCCGATTAATTTAAAACCACCCCTTTTTTAGCCCAATGCGGGACCATTGAAAAACCCTAGCATTCTCACCTTTGTCCATCGTACACCGTAATAATTGTAAGCTTTTGTGGCGGGCCCCTCACCCCTTGGTTCATCGAAGTAGCTTTTCATTGTGCAATGATGTTTTTTTTGTCTGACCTACATCCTCCAAATTGTAAAGTGCTGCAAATGTTGGGATAAAAAATTGTTATTATTTTTAATTTTGTAGGAGCAAGTTACTTCAGTATAGGAGTGTGACTGCACGGGGGGAACCCAGGTGGCAACACATATTTGTAATGGTTAACAATGCGGGGCCCAAGAAAGGGAAGGGGTGAGGCCAGGCCAATGAAGGTCCACGTGTGTCATTGGGTGGTGTTTTCCTTAAACCGGGTTTTATACGCTCATATATAAATTAAAATTAGACAAAGGTTCCCCTGCAAATTTCTTATAAGAGGAGATCATCGTGGTTTTTTTGATTCCCTGTTTTCCCAACAATTAAGGGTCGGATACGGCTTTAAAGAAGGTTACCTCAAAGCTTTTTAACTTTATTATATGAAGAATTTAGGATTAATAAAAGAAGTTGGTATTGCATACACTTTTGATAATACAAATTACAAAAGGGAAAGCACACTAATATGGGTTACAAAAACTTACATTCACCTCTTATGGGGCAAAACTTACCCGAATTTTTAAGCATCATCTATCACTCAGTGGAGAAGTGGGAGCAAAGCAACGAATCCCGGGGGTCAAAAACCTGCAGGGGGGTTTCCCCCTTTACAGGGTCAAAAGCTTCCCAGGGAAAATTTTATATAGAACATCTATCGGCATCCAAACTGGGAGAAGAGGGCCCCGTGAAGATAGGACATTTTCCCGGGGTCATCCTGTGGCGTGAGGGTCCCCCGTGCCCACAGGTCCAGAACTTCTAACTTCGCAGCAAAATTTCTCCCTTTTTAAACTAATTTGAAACAAAAAGCCTTTTCGCAAACAAAAGTGTAAAAACAAAGCTAAAGATCAGTATTTTTCCGTTAAGGGCCACCCTCCGAAAGGCCGTTTTAAGGTTTAACTGGGTGGAAAAACCAAAGGGGTTTGAAACCCCTGGTAATAACATGAACAAAAGGGATTAAATTTTCCCTAAAAAATTTCTGGTAAATTTTAAAAAATAAATAATTCTGGGGCGTTTTAAAAAAAAGAAGAAACATGAAACAGATATGTGTAAAGGGTTATGTGTCTTCATAAAATTCAGGGGGGAAATTTAACAGTAAAACAGTTTTTTTAATCTAAAATTCTTAAAGGATCCTTTTTCAAATGTTCGGGGGGTTTTAATTTTTTAGCCTAAAATCCAACCCCGACCCTCCAAATCCTAAATTCCTCATTACAAAATTCCCAAGGAAAGGCTTCGGGGAGAAATACATGGTATACACAAAATGATGCAATGCAGCACAAACTATAGGAAAGTACTCCAAAAAAAAAAGTGTAAAATAAACAAAATCAGGTAGCCTCTATTCTGAACATAGTTTTTTATAACTTTGTTTTTCCAATAATTTATTTTCTAAGGGTCACTGGTAGGTTTATTTTCAGCTACCAGGCAAGATAATTTCCCTACAGCTCTAGCAGCAATGCGTACTGCAGGGAAACCCCACAAGCTTTAAGGGGTAACCCTGATTTCGACGTCTATATACAGGGTTGGGCAAAAATATCTTGCACAAAACGCCCAAAAGAAATATAATTGCTAATGAAAAAGCCCCAAAAATTTTTCTGCGAAAAGGGAAAAGGGAAATTCTGAAATAAAATGTTTCAACCAGGGAAATTTTGATCAGGGTATTCAGTAATATCCCAAAAATTCGATGTTTTTTT